>JAJTUV010002654.1:0-120110 GCA_021653895.1 Mastomys natalensis | reverse complement strand
CATGACCGAGCCACCCTCAGTGACACACTTCCTCAACTAGGCCACACCTACTCCAACAAGGACACACTTCATCCTCCTCTAAGTAATGCCACTTCCTGAAGGTTTGGTTTTCAAATACATGGGCCTCTGAGTGCCACGCTTCAAAGCAGGACCTGAGACCACCACTCCGATTCCCTACTGAGTTCTGCACCTCCTCTCCACACAGACTGCTGGCTAGATCCCTGGTTGGTTTTCTAATGCCCTTTCTTCTCTACATTCACAGAGCATCTTTTAAAAAGCCAGCATCCATACACCGGATGTCAAGAGTTGTTCAGACAATGCCTCTCATACTCTTCCACTCTGTCTGCTGAGAGTAAAACTAAGATGTGTGGTCATATAAACCAATGATGTCTTTTGAAAAATAAGATTGTATCAGAGTTTTGACCAGGCAATATGCACACATGTGCACACACACACACACACACACACACACACACACACAGAAATAGAACTTTTGACAGCCCAAAGTACCAATTTCACAAACATCCAACTTGGGGATTTTTTTTGGGTTGCTCACAGGAGTGGGGTTAGAGATTACTTACAGGAGCTGGAGTGACTTACCAACAGCTATGTCACTGGAGAGCCCACCTCAACATGTGACTCCGGAAACAGCACAGGTTTGGAATTTTCTCTGAAGCTGGGTTGGCTAGTACCTTCTCAGTCTATAGCCTTGGAGGGTCATCTGAAGCTTCTAAGTTCCCCTTTCTTAGACCCAGACAGTTTACTCATTTCCTGAGTGTGAGGACCCTCCCCCATCCTCTGAAGAGAGTGCTGCTGTCAGAGGTAAGCAGTTAAAAGCAGCAAATGATATTTCCATGAAGGCAGAGGGCTTTGTCCCACAGAGAAGGCAACACTTGAAGCAAGGCTAAAGAGGCAACTCTGCAGAAGACACAGGTTAGCTGATTTCCAGCCCCTACCTTGTCTGTAATGCACTGAGATCTTACTTCAGGGCTCAAAGTGGCAGCAGGCAAAAGTTTTGCTAATGCTTTAAGATGTCTTCTGTTTCTTTAGGAAGATGTTTCTCAGAAAAACCACTTCAGATCTTAACACTTCTGTCTGCAACCAATGAGAAGGGCAGGAAATAGGGCAGGGCTGTGTTTATAAAGTATCAATTTCAATCATGTCTCATATCACTCAGAAGTCATATGGGGTTCTCCAGAGTAACCTGGGAGCTTCAGACACACAGAAGCTTCAGACATTCAAATCTGAGAATCCAAATCAAGTCCTGCTTCTTGAGTCTGTGAACACACTACACACAGCACACTCTCCTCTAGAGCAGTGGTTCTCAGCCTTCCTAATGCTGTGACCCTTAAATACAGATCCTCATGTTGTGGTGACCCCCAACTATAAAAATATTCCATTGCTACTTCATAACAGTTTTTTTTTCCTACTGTTAGGTTAGAATTTAATATCTGATAGGCAAACCACTCCAATGGGTCATGTCTACAGGTTGAGACCCTCTGCTCTAGACTGCAGAAGGTTAATGTCTGACTAGAAGATGAGGTATGTTGCACAGAAAACTAGTTTTTAAGGAGGACAGCTTCCTACTTCAGTCTTAATTCAAAAGTCACGTTCCTGTTATTACTTTGTAAACAAGTTACCTTGCTTGGGAAGGGCTTTGGAGGGCTTCAGTTTCCAAATATGGAGCCATTGCTATTATGAGGACTAACAAGAGAAATGGGTTTTAAAATAATGTAGTGAAAGACAATTCTGAAAGGCAAATATATTTGCAGATGATAGGATGGTACACTTAAGTGACCCCAAAACTTCCACCAGAGTACTCCTATACCTGATAAACAACTTCAGCAAAGTGGCTAGATATAAAATCAACTCAAACAAATCAGTAGCCTTCGTCTACTCGAAGGATAACCAGGCTGAGAAAGAAATTAGGGAAATGACACCCTTTACAATAGTCACAAATAATATAAACTCCCTTGATGTGAATCTAAGCAAGCAAGTGAAAGATCTGTATGACAAGAACTTCAAGTCTCTGAAGAAAGAAATCGAAGAAGATCTCAGAAGCTGGAAAGACTCCCATTCTCATGGATTGGCAGGATTAATATAGTAAAAATGGCCATCTTGCCAAAAGCAATCTACAGAGTCAATGCAATCCCAATTAAAATCCCAACTCAATTCTTCACAGAGTTAGAAAGAGCAATTTGCAAATTTATTTAGTATATCAAAAAACCCAGGATAGCAAGAACTTTTCTCAAAAATAAAAGAACTTCTTGGGGAATCACCATCCCTGACCTTAAGCTGTACTACAGAGCAATAGTGATAAAAAACTGCATGATATAGTACAAAGACACACAGGAAGATCAATGGAATAGAATTGAAGACCCAGAAGTGAACCCACATACCTAGGGTCACTTGATCTTTGACAAAGGAGCTAAAACAGTCCACTGGGGAAAGGACAGCATTTTCAACAAATGGTGTTGATTCTACTGGAGGTTAGCATGTAGAAGAATTCAAATCTATCCTTTCTGATCTCCTTGTACAAAGCTCAAGTCAAGTGGATAAAGGATCTTCACATAAAACCAGATACACTGAAACTAATAGAAAAGAAGGTGGGAAAGTCCTCGAATACCTAGGCACAGAGGAAAAGTTCCTAAACAGAACACCAATGCCTTATATTCTAAGACCGAAAATTGACAAATGGGACCTCATAAAATTGTAAAAAGTTTCTGTAAGGCAAAGGACACTGTCAATAGGACAAAACAGCAACCAACAGATTGGGAAAAGATCTTTACAAGTCCTACATCTGATAGAGGGCTAATATCCAATATATACAAAGAACTCAAGAAATTAGACTCAGACAATCAAATAACCTCATTAAAATTTGGGGTCCAGAGCTAAATAAACAATTCTCACTTGAGGAAACACGAATGGCCAAGAAGCACCTATAGAAATGTTGAACATCCTTAGTCATCAGGGAAATGCAAATCAAAACAACACTGAGATTCCACCTCACACCAGTCAGAGTGGATAAGATCAAAAACTTAGGTGATAGAAGATTCTGGTGAGGATGTGGAGAAAGAGGAACACTCCTCCATTATTGGTGGGATTGCAAGCTGGTACAACCACTCTGGAAATCAGTCTGGTGGTTCCTCAGAAAACCAGACATAGTGTTTATTACTTGAGGACCCAGCTATACCACTCCTGGGCATATACCCAGAAGATGCTCCAACATATAACAAGGACACATGTTCCACTATGTTCATGGCAGCCTTATTTATAATAGCCAGAAGCTGGAAAGAACCCAGATGTCCTTCAAAGAGGAACCGATACAGAAAATGTGATACATTTACGCAATGGAGTATTATTCAGCTTTTAAAATAATGAATTCATTAAATTCTTAGGCAAATGGCTGGAACTAGAAAATATCATCCTGAGTGAGGTAACCCAATCACAAAAAAAACAAAAACAAAAACAACAACAAAAAAAAACCCACCACATGATATGCACTCACTGATAAGTGGATATTAGCACAAAAGCTTGCAATACCAAGATAAAATTCATAGACCACATGAAGCTCATGAAGAAAGAAGACCAAAGTGTGGGTCCTTCGGTCCTTCTTAGAAGGAGTAACAAAATATTCATGGGAGCAAATACGGAGACAAAGTGTGGAGCAGAGAGACTGAAGGAGGGGCCATCCAGAGACTGCTCCACCTGGGGATCCATCCCATGTGCAGTCACCAAATGCAGATGCTGTTGTGGATGCCAGGAAGTGCATACTGACAGGAACCTGACAT
The DNA here is from genome assembly GCA_021653895.1 of Mastomys natalensis. Taxonomy (NCBI): domain Eukaryota; kingdom Metazoa; phylum Chordata; class Mammalia; order Rodentia; family Muridae; genus Mastomys; species Mastomys natalensis. The sequence continues at coordinate 116,319 of JAJTUV010002654.1, read as the reverse complement.
AGCTGTCTCCTAAGAGGCTTTGTCAGAGCCTGACTTACACAGAGGCGGATGCTCGGATGCTCCTAACCATTGAACTGATCACAGGGTCCCCAATGGAGGAGTGAGAGAGAAGACTGAAGGAGCTGAAGGGGCTTGTGGCCCCATGGGGAGAGCAACAATACCCACAAACCAGAGCTCCCAGTGTCTAAACCACCAGCCTGGGAGCACACATGGAGGGACCCATGGCTCCAGCTGTATATGTAGTGGAGGATGGCCTTGTCTGGCATAGGTGGGAGAGGAGGTCCTTGGTTCCATAAAGGCTGGATGCCCCAGTGTGGGGGAATTTGAGGGCGGGAAGCAGGAGTGGGTGGATGGGTGGAGGCACAAAGTCATAGAAGCAGGAGGAGGGGGGATGAGATGGGGGTTTTTGGGGGGATTGAGGAAAGGGGATAACATCTGAAATGTAAATAAATAAAATATCCAATAAGAAATTAAAAAACAAAAAACAAATAAACCAAAAAAATGGGGTCCTGAATATGTATGTGATCCAGTGGGCAGAGAAATTACGAGGAGTTGGAGGGGCCAGAAGGAGGATGGAGTGATGTAAATACAGTTATCACAAAAGTCTCAAAATATGTTTATTTTGATTTTGTTTAAAGAAGCTAGGTCCTATTTGGAGGTGTGCCACTGTCCCCTGAGGAATCTTCTGACCTGGAAACTGGGGTCAAAACATTGGCTTTATTCTTTGCCTTGTTATCTTAATTGATTTGGCTTCCAAGTGTAGGCTATTGAATGTGGAGACTATCAGTTGTGTCTGTATTGAAGAATAAACAGTTATTTGAACTCCAGCCTTCATAGACTGAAAGTACAAACAACAATTGCATAGCTAGAGAAACAGGAAACCGCGAGACTGACAATGTGACTCCTTCTTTGGAGAGGATATGGACTGAGAACAGCCTTGAACTCGTTCCCAGCCAGCCCTGAGCTTTGGTGTGGGCGTGGGCGTGGACACCTCACTGGGTGAGGCTAACTGATATAAATTTGTCTGAATACAGTGGAAGGCATGGACTTTATTTTGTGCTTCCTGACACTGTTACAAATCGACTCTGAAGTGGCGCTGCTGGTGAGTGAGATGAAGGGACCTCGATCCTTAGGAGGGAGGACCAGAGGCACCAGGTCCTGGAGGGATCCCCAGAGACAAGGAAGAAAAGTAACCTGCCTGGCTGGACCACAGAAAGTCCTGCTTTCACAGTCTAGGTACCTGAAACATTCGTCTTTTGGGTTTTTTTTTTTGCTTTTTTGTTTTTTTTTTTTTTGTTTTTTTTCGAGGCAGGGTTTCTCTGTGTAGCCTGGGCTGTCCTGGAACTCACTCTGTAGACCAGGCTGGCCTCGAACTCAGAAATCCACCTGCCTCTGACTCCCAAGTGCTGGGATTAAAGGGGTGCACCACCACCGCCGCCAGTTTTTTTTAAGAAGAATGGAACTTAATCTTTATTTACAGGACACAACAGGGTGTATTTCCATACTGTTTTTCCCCTTGTTCTTGAATCTTGAATCTGTTAAGCTGAGAAGTTGGTGAATTAGCATTGTTGCTGGTGGACATGGCTGCAGGAACAAGGAGGAAAGCTACACAGCTGGCTCAGACTTCCACAAAGTCAGTGCAGGGCTCTCAAGCTGTGGGTAGGCAGCTGTCAAAATGTCTACTACACCTCAGCCCTCAAACTTAGCCTGAAGCATCTGTGATTCTTTGTACTGGGTCTTTGTAGGGCAGTACTAAGGATGTCCCTATTCTCTCTGCAGCTCTGGTCACATTATGGCCAGATGGGTCTCAGGAAGAACTATGGCAAAGGCAGGAAACACCAAACACAATCATCCTCTGACTCCAAGGCTTTAAATTCTACTGAGCTGTAGGTGGACCATGCTGCTGACTGGTGAGTTCCAAGGGTCTCCAAGGAGGAGGCTGGGGCACAGAAAAGGGCATGGCATAAGTTAGGAAGTTCCCAGTCCTGAGCTACCAGAAAGCTCCTGGGCTTCCTCTTCCCTTACCTACCACAGTGGCTGGGAACCCTGGCTCTCCCTGGCTCTATCCCACCCAGGGCAGCAGATTGGAGAAGTTAAGGGGAATGGTATAGCATGAGGGAAGGGCAGGGCTATGTGAATGAAGAGTGCAGGGGGCAGAAGGGAGCATCTCATGATATCCTCAGCACCACTGGGTCCATAGGAAGCCTAAACCCAGTCACCAGGACAGATGTGCTGGGCACAGTGCAAGACCCCACCAGGAGGCAGGCTCAGACATCTCCCCTAAGGCATGTTATGCTCCGAAGACTGCCTGCCTTCCTTGGGAATTCCTCCCGCGCCTCATGCAGGGACCTCTTTGCTGTTGAACTTCCTTCCTACCTTCCCATGGTACTTCTCAAGCAGATAACAAATAGATGCTTCCAGGGACAAGACAGCCACACCCACCTTCTCTTTTATTCCCTTTTTCCACCTCCTCTGTCTTCCTCCTCCTCTTCTACCTATTCCTACTCCTCCTCCTTCTCCTCCTCGCCCCACCACACCCAGCCTTAAGTCATCAGCTTCTCACCATACTGATGCCCTTCTCGCTGGTCATGCTTGATATGCTTCTCAACAGGGATCTCCAGCATCCCCAGGGCAGCACGGACTCTTCACACTCCCCCCAGAAATGTTTGCTGTTCCATCTACCCTGACACATGCCTTTCTCTGAGATTTATTGATCACCACTTTTTGACTGCCAGATTTGACGGTCCTGGTACTCAGGGCCATCCTCTGCCAAATTCCAGGAAGCAATCCCTGGAATGCTATATTAGGTCCAAAACATCTGGCGCTGTGTTGGTCTAGTTTCACTCTGTGGCTGTGATAAAAGACTCTGGCCAAAGGCAACTTAAGGAAGAAATTGGTCCATTAGACTTTCACTTCTAAATCATAGTCTGCCGTGGAAGTCAGGACAGGATCTCCCAGGCAGGCTTACATGCTATTCCATGTAGCATTAGCTATGACCAAGGAACTTGCTTCCCAGCTGGGGAGGCATAGCAGGAATCATGGAGGCAGATGCTTAAGGCCTGGATCACTAGCTCATGCTCATCTAGATTTTTTTATCCAGCCAAAGACCACCTTCTCACATTAGGATGAGCATTCCTCCATCATTAACTGTCAAAACAGTCCCTCAGTAGAGAATCCTCTCTTAGGTTACTGTAGTGGTTTGAATATGCTTGGCCCATGGCAATGGCACGATTACAGTGTGTGCCCTTGTTGGATTAGCTGTGGCCTTGTTGGAAGAATCACAACCCTGTAGTTGTTTTCGGGTCCTATACTAAAGCTCCACATGGGCAGAAGTGACCCCGCTTCTGGCTGTCTTCTGATACAGATGTAGAACTCTTGGCTCTTCAGCATCAAGTCAGCCTGTAAGATGCCATGATTCCCATCATGATGACAATGAGCTGAATCCCTGAAACTGTAAGCCAGCCCCAATTAAATGTTTGCCTTTATAAGAGTTTCCTTGGTCATGGTGCCTCTTCACAGCAATGGAAACCCTGACTAAGACAGTACTGTCGGTTGCATCACACTGGTTGCTAAAGCTAGTTTGAGATATCCAATTCTATGATCTGAGAGGACAGATCAGAAAAACTGTCTCCATGCAACTTCTGTTCCATCCTTGGCCTGCTCCACTATGACCCAGCATCCTCACACACCATCCTGACTCCACACAGTCTACACAGGCAGCTTCTGGAGAGTCTCCAGAATGAAGAGATGCAGAAAAAGACATCCTGAATTTATCCGGCCATTACTGACAAGGCTTAGCCCAAGCAAGGTCTTACAACAACAGATAAGAGAATTGTCCTGGTGGAGATCAGGGTTTGGTTACACCTTGACTTGTATCTTGAGCGTGAGAGAATGACCATGTTTACTTAGCACAGTGGAAGCTCAGTGTCAGGGCTTTCTCTCTCCCTATGTGTTTCTCTGTCTCTGTCTCTCTGTCTTCCTTGTCCCTACGTTCCCCCCCTCTTTCGCTCCATCCATCCCTCCTTCTCTCCCCTCCTCCTCTTCCACTCCACCCTTTCATAAGGATTTTTTTGGTTTCATAGGTAGAGACTATCTGTGAGTCCCTTTTCCCACCCCCAACCTCAAGACATGTTTCCTTCACAGAGGCTATTTCTCTCTGCTACAACTTCAATGTTGTCAATTCGGGGTCTGGACAATGGAGGGATGATGTCCAAGGCCAACTGAACACACAGACTTTTCTTCTCTACAAAGATAATAAATGTCATACCATTGATGATTGGGAACAAAATAAATGCCACAAAGATCTTTGAAAAACAGGGTGACACTCTGACACATGGAGTTGACCTGTTCAAAGGGCTGCTGCTTCACATATGGGAGGAGACTAAGACAATCAGAGGTAAGTTTCAAATGGCTCCATAGACCTGGGGATGTAGCTCAGTGGTGGAGTTCCTGCCTAGTGTGCCTGAGTCCCTAGGGTCCATCCTCACTACTACAGAATTAGTAAAAGAACATATCAGATGCCCTCTGAAAGAAAGAACAGGATTTGTAATAGGTTAGGGACATTCACTGTTTTCATGGAGAAACAAAATGAATCACTGTTTTAGGTCCACCTAAGAGATCCAGCAGCACAGGCAAACTGTAGAGGGTAAAGCCAGGTCACAGGATGGGAAGGGAGGGTGGTGGGCAGACAGGATTAATCAAGTCCAGAGACTGATCTCCTTCCAATGGGCACAGAGCCCCTCACTGTGCAGGCCGATGTGTGTCGCGATTCTGGAGGAGACAGACATTTCAGCGGATCCTGTGTCGTTAGCATCAATGGAAGGAACATGTTCCTTGTTGACACGAGCTCTGACAACTGGACTGAATCGGATCCTACATTCAGCAAGACGATAAAGATGTGGAGGAAAGGCCCAGATGTAGCTGCCTTCTTAAACAGGACTCACAGGGGGACTGCACGACCTGGATTGATGAGGTCATGATGCACTGGAAAGAACACCCAGGTGACTGGGGAGACAGAGAAAGCTCTGTGCAGATGAGGTGTCTGAGTATGTGTATGTTTCTGTGGTGTGGTGTGTGTGTATGTTTCTGTGAGTGTGTGTGTGTGTCTCAGTGTTTATGATGTATGTGTATCTCTCTGTGTGTACATGTGTGAGTGTGTGTGTGTGTGTGTGTGTGTGTGTGTGTGTGTATGTGTGTGTGTGATTTCTTTACCACGAGTCCTTGGGTTAATGCCATTCCTTCTGTCACTCATTTCCCTCCTCATCCTCTCCTGTCTCATTAACTGTATTCACACAGGTCACTCACTGAGGGTCTCTCTGCTCTCACAGACTGAGTGTCCTTCTACTTCCTGCCTTCTCCTCAGTCTAGAGTCACTGGTGCCTTCTCCTCACCTGATCTCTCTTCTTCCCTTCACAACTCTCACAGGTCAGTTCCTCTTCTGCCAGCAGGAGAGATGAGGTCCCATCATTACCCTGCTCCCTTACCAGAGCTACACGAGTCTGTTGAGGTCAGGGAAGTCCCCTGCTCCTTCCTACTCAGGACCCACAAAAATAGCTGTTGCACAGCAAAGGGGGTGGAGGTCTGTGTGTTGCTGAATTCCCTGAGGCCTCTGTTGAGGTCAGGGAAGTCCCCTGCTCCTTCCTACTCAGGACCCACAAAAATAGCTGTTGCACAGCAAAGGAGGTGGAGGTCTGTGTGTTGCTGAATTCCCTGAGGACCCAGAAGCTGAGGTGAGATTTGTTCAGATTTCAGTCCTAATCAAAGAATCAACTTGTGTTTTATTTTATCCTTGCCAACCACTGCTGCAGATGTGGGCCAGCCTCCATCCAGGGAATGCATTCACAAGCCCTCTGTCCTGTTGATAATGTTCAGGTGCTTCCTCCTGTACATTTTCTGTGGAGACTCCTTGACAATGACAGGTACTGGGCACAATGCTGGAAGTGGACTAAGGGACAGATGGGTGACTGAGGAACCAGGAGTGAGTAAGTTCCAGGAGTCCTATTCCTGTCCCTCAGCTGCAGATTCTTACTGAGAAAGGAAGCAGGAGACTCAGAGTTCATGCCACCTGCTAGCAATAGCTTGTGCATACTCAGCCTTGGCAGGAGAGGAATTTGTCACAGAGCAGTGGAAATGCCAAGGGAACACAGCAGGTGCCTAACCAGAGGAGATTTGTAACTGTGAGGATCCCAAGCTGCAGATGTGGGACCAGCAGGAACATAGAAGAAGAACATGGGTGTTCTTCTTAATGTGCAGAGGGAAGATGATTTCATCTTTCAGAAATAGATAAAGAAGATATAAAAAAAAATAAGGAGATACCCCAGTGACAAGACCACTTGCTCACCCAGGTTTTATTCCCAGCACCCACATGACTGCTCACAACCATCTAGAGCTTAAGACCCAGGGGATCCTGCCCCTTCTTTTCCACAGACAGCAGGAATTCATACACCCCACTTGAAGACATGCAGCTAACACTCACAGAGAACAAATAGACAGGAATCAAGCAGCAACAGTAGCAGCAGCTGTAACAGTGTTCCCATTGGAGGCAGGTGGCACTGAGATGAACCACTCCCATCTGAACTGCACAGATGGAGAAGGTGGGGCAGGGATAGCCATAGCTACAGCTGTATGTGCCACTTTCAGATACTGAGAGTTTTAAAATCAAGGAGGCAAACATCCCAACTCAAGGCCTGGACAACCAGGACACAGGCCCCTCTCTGGATAGGAATTTTGCCAAATCCTTTGGATCCTCCCACCTGTCCTTATGCCAGAGAGCAGAGCTAGTCAGTATGTCTTTATCCTCTGCAGCAGGGCCTGGAACAGACACTGGAAGGTGGGAAGGAAGGAAGAAGACAGTACAGGCTTCAGGGATGTAGAGCCCAGGAGAGATGGGAGGAGGGAATGAATGATCCTCGGGAGAGCGGTTGGGGTGTTGATGACTGGTACAGTCACCCAGGAGAACTGACCCATGCCATCCTCAGACCCTTCATAAGATGTGTTTCCTTGCTGTAGGTGAGGATGCAGCAGAGAAAGTCGTGAGAAATCATCTAGTGAAGGCACCACCCTTTCCTTCCTCCCCAAGCACATCAGTCATCATGCTGCTGACACTGTGTTTCAAGGTCTTTCCACTCGGTGCTGGTCACTGTGGCCCTTGCTAATCACAGGCTACTTTTTCTCTGGGTGCTTCCTAGTGGGAATTTGCTCTTCACATGGAATTACTTGAATTAGAGATTTGGAACAAAAGCATAGTTATGTTCCCTCACCAAGCATAGAAAACAGGATAGCCAGATCTCCTGAGGAGGAGTGTGAAGTTTTACTCCTGTGTATATAACTCATCAGTGTCTATAAGACAGACTAGCAGGAGCCTGTACAAGGCAACATTATCCAGAAGAAATATATAACTGTGTTACTTTATATGACTATATATGATAGATGTTTGTAACATAAAGTAATAGTTAATAATATTATTACTATCATAGATTAGTTTATGTAATATGCACTAAGTAGTCCAGCCATGGCCATGTGCATGGAACGGCAGAGAACCTGGATCTCTCTCTGTCTGACAGGCTGGCTGCCCCTGCAGTGGCAACCTGGCAGTGGAAGTTGGAAGGTCCTGGGCAGCTGTCACTACTGAGTCCACACCCTCTGACACAGGTTCTGGGTCAGCGCTGCTCTCCACTGTGCTGAGAGAAGCTTCTCTGTGCACATCCAGAAGCTGTGGGGGAGGAGAGTGAACTCATGATTGTTGCCTCTGACCTCCCCATGGGCACTTTTGCACAAGTTCACTAGCATTTGTAGTAGAGGGAATTATTTAATCCCCAAATTTGCTGCGGCAAATTGTTTTAGAAAATATTTAAACCAAATTTGTCTCGGTAAAATCTCCTGCCCAAAGGAGACCAGTAAAGGAAGACGTCACCTGTGTACAAATTCAATCATCCTCTGCAGCCCTCCCAGAAGGGTGGAACTAGGATCAAATATAAGCCTGGGCTATCCACTGGGAACTAGGATCAAAATACAAGGCTGAGGCTATCCACAATAATTAAGGTATAAATTGCATGCTAGATTGGGCAGATTTACCACTACACTATTTAATTCTGGCTATGAGATCCCTTATAACTTGCGGTTCATCCAGGCCGCGTCCTTGTCCTCTGAGCTCTGGCTCCTCCGGTGTCAGCTTCCTTCTACCACTGGCTTCCTTCTCTTCTGCTTCCTCCTGCTTCTACCTCTCCAGCGACTTCCCTCTTTTCTGCTCTTGTCTGCTTCTGCTCTAACCTTTTATATCGAATTCCTCTCACTCTCTCCTCCCCTAAGCCTTTTCTCCGCCTCCCCTGCTACTGCCCAATCTCTGGCTCTAGCCTTTATTTTACAAGTTTTAATTGGACAGAAGGTTTACAAGACGTCACCTGTGTACAAATTCAATCATCCTCTGCAGCCCCTCCCAGAAAGGTGGAACTAGGATCAAAATATAAGCCTGGGGCTATCCACTGGGAACTAGGATCAAAATACAAGGCTGAGGCTATCCACAACAAACATTCACACATTAGACATGATGCACACATATGGTACCCACACACATGATGCATACACCTGGCATACACATACCTGGTGCATACACATGATACACACACACGATTTGCACACATGATGCACACACACACACGGTACACACAGACATGATGCACACACACACACATGATGCACGCACATGGTACACAACATAGAGACAAGTAAGAATAATAATAAATGAGGCTCCTAAAGTATAGAAGTATAAAATGTACAGTTTCACTGTTGAAGAGGCTTTTTTTTTTTCTTTTGAGGCATAGTCACACTGTGTAGACCAGGCTGGCCTGGAACTCACAGAGGTCCTTTGGCCTCTACTTTGCAGCACTAGGCTTAAAGCCATATGTCACTATGTAGCACCACTAACTGATCACTGGATTGTAAGCTCTAATGGTGTGCTACAAAAGTATTACTACTGAAAAATTGACTATTTTACCTAAAATCTTGTACACTATAGTGGCAATAAGCGGACTGTCAATATTCAAGTATCTCATGTACCACTAAAGAAAACCTGTGGCAACTAACCATAGGAAAAGGAAATTGAGACACTTGTTTGGTAGAAGTCATGGTAACGTCTTTCTTCCGTTTTCCTTGCTGGAAGCTGTCTGATTGCTGACTTGGTGACTTAGACTCTCCTCTTTCTATTCAGAGTTTTAAACTTTCTTCACATGACTGCTTTATCAGATGCTCATGTTTATGTAAATGGGTGCATGTCTACATTATACAGTTTTTATCTGAAACTTTCAGAGAGTTCCCTCGCAATTATCTTACTTTACAATGTCTGTGCCAATATTTAGTTCACACTGGAACTGAAAGTGTATGCCATCAGGCCCAGCTCTTCATTTTTTATGTATTGTTTAGAAATGTGTTGTTAGCTGGATGTGATGGCCCATGCAGAGATCCCAGCATTCCAAAGGCAGGAGCAGAAGTCTGAGTTAGAGACCAGCGTGGTCTATAGATGGAGTTCCACAATAGCCTGGCACTTGGGAGGCAGAGATAGAATGACTGCTGTGAGTCAAGGCCAGGCTGATCTATAGAACTAGTTCCAGAATAGCCAGGAATACACATAGAAACTTTGTCTTGAAAAAACAAAACAAACAAAAAACGATGTTGTTCATTTTTATATTCATGTGTTTTTTTTTTTCTATTTTTTTTTCTGATTATCAATTTCTGGCTTGGTCTCTTTTCACTGGAGAAGATAATTATATGGTTTTAATATTAACTGTATTTAAACATGCACAGTTTAGGTCCAGGTCTATCCTGGGATTTGTTTATGTACACTTGGGAAATGATGCACACTGTATTGTTCTCTGCATGTTTTGGAGTCTGAATGGACACCGTGGTTGTCTAAGCCTTTGGCTCCTCACTGACACCTGGTTCTTTCCATTGCTGAGAATGAGGAGTTGAGTCCGGTGTGGTGGTGAATGCCTTTAATCCCAGCCCTAGGGAGTGGATTTCTATGAGTTCAAGCCCAGCCTTGAACTGTCTCAAAATAACAAAAGTAACTAAATAAAAATAATGAATGTGAGGGTTGGAATCCCCTATACTTACTGTGCTTGCGTGATTTCTCACTTCAGTTGTAAACATTGACTTCAACTGGGAGCTCTGAGGGTTACATGAATACATATTGCTCCAAAGAAGATTGCTCGGATATAGGTTTAAGCCAATAGAAAGTCTTTATTAGCTGGTCAACGACTACACTGGCTGTTCAGGATTCCAGTGTAGCATGGAACCTTTCTCAAAGTGAGTTTTAAGCACAATACCAATGTTCTGGGTTGACATACTTCAGTTAACAAAAACAGCTAGAAGAACTACAAAAGAGCAAGGTTCGTATTTTAGAGACTTTGCCATATCTATGGACTTCAATGGATTAGACTTTTGTTTTAGTTTTGACAGGTGGTGCTGTATACATGATGGATTTTACAACCTGAATAGAACTTTCACCATGCAGTCACTTTTGCTGAGATCTGAGGTCCAACTATTGTCTCGGGCCCTGTTACACTTAATGACTGTCATATGTTCCCGTCAAACTGATTCTTTTGCCATTATCAAATATCTTTATCTCTTGAGACCTCAAGTAAACAACATAAAATAAATAATACAACTAAAACTTAAGAAAAGGCCTAGATACAGAGAAACCCTGTCTCGAAAAAAAAGAAAAAAAAAAAAAAAAGAAAAGAAAAGAAAAAGAAAAGGCCTAGAATAGACATTTATCTTAAAATGAGATGCAAACAGCCAATAAGCATAGGGAAACATACTCAAGGTCCTGGCTTGGGCCACATCACGTGTTACACTGTCTTCTAGTCCCATGGGCACAGTCCTTTTGTACTGTGCTGGTTTTCACCATGAACACCAACGTGCCCCACACCTCCATGCTGGGACTTCCCTGAGAGCTCACCTAGCAGCTGTCATATGCTACTGGCAAGTCAGCGAAATGCATGTGGACCAGACTAGGAGATAACTTTTAGTGCTCAGGTGACCCCTATACCCTCTGCAGCCTGCACAACATTGGACATCAACTATTATGACATGAACACCACCAATGTGGTCTGGCAGGGTTCCACCTTTGCTTGAGTGCTGGCCTGATTTACCTAACCACTGTTCTTAGAGCCTTGCTGTACACGGTGTCCTGTGTTGTCTATCGGTAGCAATAATTATCCACCCACAGAAATACTCACCTTCTGATTGACAGAAATAAATGTGTTAGATACCCAAACAAACAAACAAACAACAAACAAAAAAAAAACCCAAAAACCCATATTCAACAATACTTAGTACTAGAAAATGTAAATCAAGATCAGTGAGGTTTGTACTTCATATGTGCTATGGTGGCTTCTATAGAATAAGAATCCATAAGGATTTGGAGCAGTGATAGCTCTCGTGTCCTGTTGGTGAAGTTTTGTTAGAGATAGGGTCTCATTATGTAGCCCTGTCTGACCTGGAACTCACTATGTAGACCAGGCTGTCTTTGAAATCTCAGTTGCTGAGATGAAAGGCTTTTCCCCATGTATGACATTGTTATTGGAGTTTTCTAATTGTGCTACTGGTAGGGAAGTGGATGGTTCTTTAAAATCTTGAGAGTAGAATTCCAATAATAATCCCACTGCTAAGTGTATATCCAAAGGAATCTGAAACAGGATCCTGAAGAGTTCATTACATACCTATGTTTTTGGCAGCGGTATTCACCATAACCAGTATGTGATATACCACACAAGGGAATATCACTTACCCTTTTATAAAAGGAAGTTCTGACATATCAATATAGATCAACTTTGAGATTATGGTAACTTAACTAGTATCTATTAGTGGCTTTCCTTATTACTGTGATAAAATCTCTGGCTAAAACAACTTGAAGGGGAACAGATTTTTTTTTTTTTTTTTGGCTCATGCTATAAAGAACTATAAATGGGATGGAGGAGGCATGGTGGCAGGAGTGGCTTGTGGCTTAGGAGCTTGCTCATATCTGTGTAGATCAGAACACATAGAAACAACAATGATCAGCCCAGCTAGGAAGTGGAATGAGGCATAAACCTCAAAGCCTGGTCCCAGAAACCCACTTCCTCCAACTAGCCCCAAGTCCTAGAGGTACCACGACTTCTCAAAACAATGTTCTCAACTAAGAAGCACAGTTCAATTACATGATCCCCTTTGGAACATTTTACTTCCTAATCATAACACAGTCCAAAGAAATATTCTCTCTCTCTCTCTCTCTCTCTCTCTCTCTCTCTGTCACACACACACACACACACACACACACACACACACACACATTTAATATGTCCTAAGCAATTCAATGGTGGGCCACTCCCAAACTTCCATGTGTTTAGCACTCTCTCCCCTCTGATATTCCTGAAGTACTACTAAGACCTATATTCCAACCTGGGCACCCCAAACACAGACCTGCAGTCCTCTGGGACCATGATCCCAACTGTTACATGTTGGTTGTCTCTCTGTCCTGCATTTCTCAAGCCTGATCTTTCTGCTTTTCCAGCATGGTGGTTCTAACCCTTCTTTTCTCAGTCCCTTGCCCACAAATCCTAAAGCCTCACTTCTGTCTCCCTGCCCAGCCATTAGCCGCTGGCAACTTTATTCACCAATGGAAACCAACTGGGGGTAGAAAATGTGGGATTCTCGTGCAGTTTTAGGAACCCAGTTAACATAATACAAGTGTTAAACCAAATCCTCAAGAGGAAGGTTGAGAGCCACTTTAGATACTAAGGGATTTCTTCCCTCCCCAGTGTTTCTTTGTCACATGTTCATCCACTGCCACAACCTCACTAACATAGTTGTTCTATACCTGCACAGCTGTGCTGAGATCCACTGTGCGGTAGATGGAAAAACTTGTCCTTTTCTTGGTAGCAATAGCAGCTCTAGAGAAATTTTAATCCAGCAACATGGCTGCTCTAGTAAAGGATCACATCCAAAGATATGATTCCGTCAGAACGCAGACATACTCTGGGTTACAGTATGATTTGACTGGAATGTAGACACTCCCTTAGTGCACTCCTTTAATGCTAACAATGAAGGTAAGGTTAGGTTTTAGAAGCAAGCAACCACCTTTGAAAGTGAGGTTTAATTGAGAGGCAGACAAAATGGTGAATCCAAGAAAGATTTGACAGAATGAGTCAGAGATAGGATACACGCAACTCAGAACTCAGAGCTCTCCTTCTTGTCTTTCAGCCAGCTTCCTGTCAGCCCTTTCTGCCCAGAGCCTGCCAGTGCAGAGCAGCACCTGAGTCCCAAAAAATGAGGGTAAGGGTCCATTGCCATAGCATGAGCTAGTTCAGCTGAATGAGAACTTAAATTTTTCTTGTTGTTTGATTGCTTGCTTGTCTTTTGTTTACATTTTTGTTTTGTTTTTCTTTCATAGTGGAAATAATTCAATATTAAAGGGCACTGTTGGGATCCCAGAATCACCTTACAAGCCAAATGAACACCTATCTCAGTCAGACAAGCATAGTTTATTGAGCATGTGCCCCAGGACTGATAGATCAGGGCCATGGTGAGATTCAGAAACTGAACCATGACCCTAACTTAAGAGTCTACAGTGTTGTAAAGCTTCAAATCTATAAACATCTGTGCCAAGTTATTTCACCAATCAGGATTTAGGGATAGGGGGTTTCCTTAGGAACATGTCTTTGTTGTACACTTATCCTGCTCCCATTTGTTTGGGTATGCAACTGTGGCAGGGGACTTCCTTTGTCTAACATTCATGTCTTAACTTGTCAACCAGGATGGAAGTTACCCACATATACATCTCTTTTTGCCAAGTAGACGTCACTTCCCAAGGAGGTCTTGGGAACTTAAACTTTACTCAACCACTACTCAAAATGAAAGTCTTGTTCCAAATAGATTCTTATATTGGTGCAGATGTCTCTCTTATATTAAGGCCATCCAGGGGCAGCTTATGAAGGTAAATACCATAAAAGCTTATATATAGGTTCAGGAAGAGCTGATGGGTAGTTGGTACAGGTTCAAGGTTATTGTGGGTAATTATACAAAAGAGTTCTACTGACTTCTATCATAAGTGGTTTCCAAGGGCACATAACAGAATATGTAATCAATTTTGGTATTAGAAAGTTTCCAGTAAGAGCCAAAATATATGAGAAATTTTTCTTATGATGGCATGCTAGCCAGGTAACTGCTACCTAGATCTTAACATTTTACCCAGGTCTTAACATTTTACCAAGGCTTTAATATTCCATCTAGGCCTTAATATTTTACGTAGGCACTAACAAGCTCTTCATGAGAAATGTTTTTTATTTTTCCTAGTAGCAGGAATAAGTAATTCAATATCAATGGCTCCTTCATGAAAGAAAAACATCAAAACAAGGCCAACTTCTAGTAAGAAACAATACACAATCAGGACATAAAGCACTAAGCTAATGCTGCTTAAATTTTCAGAGTTAACAAAAAACGTACATGAGCTGGACCTAGGCCTCCCTGCACATATGTAGCAGATGGGCAGCTTGGTGTTCATGTGGGTCCTGAACAACTGGAACGGGGGGCTCTCCCAAAAGCTGCTGCCTGGGCTAGGACATGTTCTTCTAGCTGAGCTGCCTTGTCTGGCCTCAGTGGAAGAGGAAGGGCCTAGCCTCGGAGAGACTTGATGTGCCAGGGTGGGGGGATACCCTCAGGGGCCTCACCCACTCAGAGGAGAAGGGGAGGGCGGATAAGGGAAGGATTGTGAGAGGGAGTGACCAGGAGGGAAACAGGATGTAAAGTGAATAAGTAAAAAAGGAAAATTAAATAAAAACAAGAACTAAAGGTAACAATCTCTTTTGTCGTCACACATTAATGATAACATCTATAAATCCCATTGTGGTGATGTTAGCGACAACATGAAACTGATCTCCTCTAGTATTCTGAAACCCTTGGCTTGTAAAAAGTAATTATTTCAAGGAAAAATGAATAAGAACTGAACAATTGCAAAAACTTCAGTTACTAGTCATCATTATATGGAGGATATTCTCATCTCCTGATCATCTAATTAATACATGAATAATTGCTCAATTTTCATAGTAAAGAAACTAAAAGACCAAAATTCATAATTCTGAACTACAACATTGTGTGTACTCTTATCTGTTTATTGCTTCTGAGGATTTGGCTCTGCTCATTAACTTGCTGTCTGGAAACTCTCAGTTAAATTCTATAAAAATGTAACAACTGAAACATGGCAGATTTTAGCTTATTAAATAATGTGGCTACTAAGGTGGTAGCTCATAGAGACAATCTCGTACTGATAAAGAGCCTACAAAAATTATTTTCCATTAAATAAGATGCACACAAATTATCTGTTCCACACTGTTATTAATTGGCAGGTCACATTGACATGTTATTCAGGATCTATTTTTTAAAATCATCTTTTTAAGATAAATATTCCATGGGTATTGTCTAAGGTTATATCTATAGGTAATAGGTTAAAATCCTATAGAGCTTGCTTTTACTGCTTTTATAGATGGCTCTTGAAAAGGACAAAGAGCATGTTTACACACAAATTCCATATGAACACATGATTGTACCATTTTGGGTTATACAACTCAAAAGTCTAAACTCACTGTAATCAATCAGCTTTTATTAGATGTTTCTCAGTCACTGAATATTTTAACTGACTCTGTTGTCTATTTACATTTGGATGATGTAAGAAGAATTAGAGTCTTACAGTCATAGTGGATAGGATCCCCAGTTTTACATCCTTGTCCAAAATGGGTATTCTTAAGGAAGATGGAGGCTTGCATTACCTGACCTCATATCTAAATGAGCACATGAAGAATGGAGATTCAAGGAGAATGGAAATCAACCTAACTTGAGAGCAAAAGAATGTTGCAGGAGTGTGAATGTAGAAAGAATACAATAGAATGAGGGACTTGAGGCTGGAGTCTAGTTAACAGAGACTTGGAATGGATGGGATATGAGTAGTTTGGAGACAGAAATGGAAAGGAGACCAAGAGCCAAAAAGGCCTAGCATGCTCCTTTCACTCAGTTTCCTTGCTTTAAAAAAACAATAGCAGAGTTGGAGCACAGTGGTAGATTATTTGCATAGCATGTACTAGGCTCTGGGTTCAACTCCCAGAACCACATAATAGATAGATAGATGGATAGATGATAGAGAGATAAGAGAGATAGAGAGATAGAGAGATAGAGAGATAGAGAGATAGAGAGATAGAGAGATAGATGAGATAGATAGATAGATAGATAGATAGATAGATAGATAGATAGGCAGGCCATCATGCAGGTAATAATAATAATAATAACAATAATAACAATCTTATTGAAATTTATCAGTAATACTGAACTACTGGCACCTACATCTCGAGAAAACACTATTGGAAAAAACCTGCCTTGGAGGAGAACCTGGCTGTTATTGACAAAAGGAAGGACCTGTAAAATTTTTAAGTCCTAATGAACTTCTTGCATGTTGGAATTTTTGTGATTTCCTTGGCTCCAACCAAGATACTATTTTGCTGCAAAATCCCTTCACTGGTGTTAAGATTTAAATAGGCTCTCTTAGGTTTGTGGTCAGAGTCACAGTGGAACCCTCCCTACCAGTCAGCTCCAACCTCAACAGACTCACCTTTGGGCTCACTGGTTGCTCTGCATCCCATCTACCAATGACAATTAAGCAAGGTTCCTCTTGGTTTGGTGTAAACATTTTCCTGAGTCCAAGTACGGACTCTTGAGCATCCGGCACCCCTCTCCCCTCTGCTGTTCTTGGGTGTGGAACAACCCTCCACCATGGTGTTGAAGGTCTCAACTTTTCTCTTCACCTGACTCTTTTCCCCCAACCCTTGGATCTGCAATTCTGCAGTTTCTTTAGACCCAGGAGGGCTATTCCACCCCTTTCCTACCCTCTTCTCCCACCTTCTCTTCAGAGCTGCCCATTATCTGATAGACCCTTGTGCCTTTTGCAACCCTTTCCTGTAGATGAGATATCCCTCCTAGAGCTCAGTTTTCATCCTTTCCTTCTGGCCTCCATGAAAGTCCTGGCACCAGGAACCTAGTCTTTCCTCTGACTTAGTTAATATCAACTTATTGTTATTATTACTATTACCTACATGGCCTGCCTTTCTCTATCTATCTATCTATCTATCTATCTATCTATCTATCTATCTATCTAAGTTCCTGACCTCTGTTAAGTGTTGTTACAACCTACTAAATGACTTAGATCTCCCTCATTAGGTCCTCTCTGAGTCCTGGGGATACCAATAACTACAGGCTGCAGTGACTTCCATATTCTTTTATTACCCCCTTGGGATGAATGCCTCTTAGAAAATCTCCAGCCTCTCCCCTTGACACCTGACTTAAAGGGCTCCAAATTGTTCATTTTTGCAATCAAATTTGACCTCAAATACTATTTCAATAATCACACCCTAGATCCTAATATTGAGACCTTTACAAATACTGCAAGCAATCAGGAAATGAAGAGATTTCTCCATTCCCTGTTTCTCTTCTCCCTGCTCCAAGCCCTGATTGTTTTTGTCTGCTGCCCCATCTTCAGTCTTAATACACACACACACACACACACACACACACACACACACACTGGGGGGGAAGGGAGAGGGAGAGAGAGAGAGAGAGAGACAGGACATACGCACATACACACACACAAAATCTACAAAATTTGTAACAAAATTTGTAACAAAATTTGCCTTTAAACTTATAATTAAAGGCTCATAATTAAAATCTATACATAGGTAATCTTAATTTGCTACAGCAAATTCTTGTTAGTGTGTGTAAGTGGATTCAACCCTCATTTGAAATAGCAACCGTGTGGCTGTCCTCCATCTTGGCTGATGACCTCATCAAGATGGAAACAACCATACGACTGGCAGCCATATATATGAAGAGTATATGACATTTGACTCGCCATCTTAACATGACCACATGGCATAAAGCAGCAATTATAAAATCTCAGTCCTACTGAGCCCTCCAAAGCATCTTACACTACGATGGGCTTTTTCTGTATAACAAAAAATTTCTAAGGTTATAAAAGTATAGTCAGGTTAACAGAACCTTAGAAGTATATGGCTAACTACTTATGTCTTTGCTAACTGTTCAATACTGTTCAATTCCAAACTTCAATAAAGAACAACATATGTTTAATAACCAAGGCTTATACATTCCTGAGTTCTACTCAGGTTCACAGTAATATTTATCTAGCTTCTTAGTCTTTGATCACTTTGTTAAGTTTTAGCTATGTGAATACACTAAATCCTATAAAACAAAGCAAACAAATATCCCTGTGATATTCTATAATGGCTCACCATAAAAGGATCAGAAGAGTTCCCAGTATCGCTATAGACTATATTTACAGCTTAAAGTTTTATTTTGATGCTAAAGGTAATTCAATTAAATCTTCATCTAATTTTTAAAGTTCCAACATAATAGGGATAAAGCTATAAAATCACAGTCTTATAAAAGCTACCTGGAGCAAAAAATTATTAATAAATCCCAGCCTAGTGTTTCTGGATGAAAGGCACACACAGCCTTTATACTGCCCTCCATGCTGTTAGAATCTACTTCTTATTCATAACCCAAGTTATTACGTACTATATTTCATCAAGGCTGCTCTTAGCTCCAATTGGCCAGTCCACATGGCAACATTTTTTATGGCTCAGCTAACTCGTGGCAGCTCGCCTTTCTCCTCTTCTATTCCTCTTCTATTCTATACTTTCTTCTTCTATTCCATGGTAGATTCCTTCTTTCTCCCTTCTTCCCTCCTCCTGGTCTCCTCTCTCTAACCCCACAAAAATTTCAACCCCACCTATGTCTCTTCTCCACAGTTATTGGCTGTTGGCATCTTTATTCGTCAACTAGAATTATCTTGGGGACAGGGTCACAGGGGCTGTGTTGCAGACTCCAGGTTTTGGGGGCCCACACTTAGCGTTATAATAGATAGTAAAAGACAAAACCTCAACAATTCCCCCTGTTAGTCCAAAAAGGCTCTTTTCTCTCAGATATAAATTGAACACAATTAAAGCAAGTATACAAATTGTAAGGTGTGATATATACATATAACATCCAGTCCATCATATTTGACAATTTAGATATTCTATTATCATTCTTAACATAAAGAGCGTACAATTCTGTACCTCTATTATGTTTGATTTTAATTTGTATTACCATCTGAAACTCATCTTTTCAAATCTAGAACATCTTCAATGCTAGACAATTTAAATTTAATTGTGAGACTATAATGAGTCTTCAACCCCATCAGAGATTTTAGCAGGAATTAAATATTATCTGAGTATGCAGGAAGCACAAAGACACATCTTCCAAAACTTAACCAGTTGGCAGAGACAGCTGATACCTGGACAGTCCTCAATACTCCTTGTAATGTTGAAACATCTATCTTCAGCCTTCTGGCCCAGAACATCTGATGGACTTTAAGTGAAGCAGGTAGCTTACCCTGTCTTGGCAGAGCTTAGCAGTTGACTATCCATTCTGTCTGCAGATGAAATTACAGCATTTCTTGCCACAAGTTAAACAACTCCACATGGAGGTACCGATGCTCAATATCTTCTTTGAAGTGGAAAGGGGATACTGTAAGGAGCAGATCTGTCTCATAATCGAAAGATCTTTTAATAATGAAATGATTTTAAATGTCATATTCCGTGGATCTCTGATGCTTTTGAAGACCATCTATCTATATATAGCACTGTTAAAAATTGATTTTTGCCAGGCGGTGGTGGCACACGCCTTTAGTCCAGCACTTGGGAGGCAGAGGCAGGCGGATTTCTGAGTTCGAGGCCAGCCTGGTCTACAGAGTGAGTTCCAGGATAGCCAGGACTACACAGAGAAACCCTGTCTCGAAAAACCAAAAAAAAAAAAAAAAAAAATTGATTTTTAGCTATTTACTATGTGAATAACTTTGAAAACATTTTATTGTAATTAACTAACTTAGAATCTAATATGACCATGAGTTTCACTATCTGACTATTAACTTGCATTAATTAATCATCCTAATCAATTTGTGATAGCAGCTATTAAAAGGACTGGATCTAAGCCTTGTTTTCTTAAGTGGGTTGCATAGACCCAATGCCTAAGTGTAACAAGATTAATTTTAAATTTTGTATCAATATACAAAGACTTATACCAATGAAAACCTTAAACTTGTATCAATATCCAAAATTCTATACCAATGCAAGAAAATATAACTTCAATTCTGTATCAAAATATAAAGCTTTCTACCAATGTGAGATTATGTCTGCAAAGTGCTTTAAGAGTAAATTTAATAATCCATCCCCATATATCTAATTTCTTATAATATTACTCTATACCCCTTTCTTCTTTTCAACCCCAGTCTCTTTACCTAAGAAAGAAGGATATAAAAAAGGGAAGTTCGAAATCCTTGAGTCTAAGCTCTCTATTTAGTCTCCTCCCTGTCCAAAACTATAATTATTTGTAAATCAGCCCTTAAATGACAACATATCTATAATTCATAAAATAACCAAAACCAGACACCCCAATTTAAGGGATTTGGATGACGATTTTCTATGACTGCTTCCTGCTAAATTGGGGCAAAGAATTCCTTTTGAGGGGAAAGGCAAGAAAATTAGAAAAAAATAGTTAGACTTAAGAAAGCTGGCTGTAGCATTTGTTGCCCAGTCTCTGCATGCTGAGAAAGTTCAGGGCTTAACTGAAGTCCTGACTGGAACCATCTGAAAGTACTGAATGAACTAAAGTCATCAGGGATTAGCAGCCATTCCTGAAGCTGTCTGGAAGCAAGTCTCTGGAAACAGCAGCTCAGTTAAGACAGGATCAGGCAGGGACTGGAACAGCAGGTCATCTCAGCATACCCTGCATTCTTAGTGTTTTATTCTATAATATATGAACCTGACAACCAATATTTATATCTATAAAGATATTTGTATGGATTATGCAAGGTGCACAGATCAGTTAAGGATGAATTTTTGCTTCTTGTTTGAGCAGTTTAAAGAAACTGTTTTTTATAAGTTAGTTTGATCAATAACCAAATTGTAATAAATCTTCATTCAGCCATATGAAAGGATGGCATGATAAATTTTGACAATTCTGTAAGCGACTAGGTTTATTGACTATGTATAGCTGAAGTTTTGGCTAGAGACATTTTCATGGCTGAACCAGTTTCAGGGCTGTTCCCATGAGAGGAATCAGTAATTCATGTAACCTGGCCTGTTTGGTCTTCTTGATTGCTTCCTTCCTGTCTGCAGCCAAGATCTTCAGGGAATCTTCCTCTATCATGTCTGATGCATATTACTTTGGAAGAGGTCCAAAGCCTTTTATCCTTTCCTGTTAACACAAAAACAGCTCCTCTCTCCCCAAATAGCATGTCCTTGTTGTGGCAACCCAAAATAATCAAAAATGTAGATTGAGTCAATTCAACAGTCTCTTTTTTCTTTAGGCCTGCTCTACTTTGACCTCTCTCACAGAGGATTAGTGACACAATAACCACCAGACTTATAACCACCTTCATTTGAAAATTAGAACAATTCAAAACAATCATTACTTAAAAACATTTTAAAAAGACAGAAATTTTCATTTATTTATCCCTTCTATGGAGATTAATATCTCTTTAAAACAATATCATTTATTGAGATAGGGTTTCTCTGTGTAACCCGAGCTGATCTGGATTTGTTTAGAGGTCAGGTTGCCTTTAGACTTACAGGAAACCTGTGTCCATGCTTTTTTTTTTTTTTTTTTTTTTTTTTTGTACTCATGGAGATCAAAGGCCTAGATTCATTATTCATCCATGCATGTTTAGAAACAGTAAAAGCAATTACCATTATTTTCACTGTGCTATCCTTAAAAACAATTAAAGCAATTTTCATTTATTTCTTCCTTCTATGGAGATTATATCTGTGGATATATAATTATATCCCCTTTCCCTTTATATAATTTGAATTAATACGCTTTCCTATGTATTTAATTTTAAATTCCCTTCTATTTACTGTATACTATTCTCGAGCCATCAATGTGTCAAATGCCAGCTAAGCAATCTCAGAGTTCCCACGGAAGCCCATGTTCAAAGAACCCAGTTGTTTACTGTAGCTTTAAATTCTCCACTGCATCTTAGAACCAACCATGTGAGAAAGTCTCAGGTGGGTCCCTAGCCTGCAGCCCAAAATGTCTGAGTGGCCTGGGGGCACAGCTGTGTCCTAGCTTAAGCCACATACCCCATAACTATGTGCATCAATTTAGCATGAATTTTATCAGAGCCCCGAATCCATGTGGCTCAGAGAAAAACAGCACAATTAAGAGACCAGTTCTCCTTAGCGTGTATTTTAGTCCTAGCCCTGAAGTCTGGGGAAAAACCTTGTAGCTAAGAGATCAGTTCTCTCTGCCTCCTAATCTTAAAGGGTTGGTGTGCACTTTCCATTCGGGAAACTCAAATTAATTTTTTTAATGAGTTTTTCCCATGTTGGGCACCATATGTAGTAATATATATATTAATAAGTAATAATAATTAATATATATTATAAATAATATGTATAATATAATTAATATATATAATATGTAGTAATATATATTAATAAACAATAATAATTCATATATATTAATAAATCCCGCCATTTCTCAACTGGAGAAACACGGGCTGCAGTCCCCATCTTGGGCTGCATTCTGCCTCCACTGAGCATGTGTCAGCATCCCAGGCAAACAAGACCCCAATAACATCGAGAACTGAATGTAGCTGAGCACCCCTGTGTTTCATTTCCCTGAGCACATTCACATCCCCCAGTGCGGGCGTGAAATGCAGAATCACATACCTAGTACACTGGAAAGTTTCAAGTATACTCCCAGTGTTAGGGCAGAGGTTTGGGGACAAAGGCCAAGACGGGTTGACTGGGAGGTCCTGCCCTTTCTTTTGGCTAGGAGAAGTGCTTGCAAAAGCCCTCAAAGATAGCCCATGCAAAATACAAGACAAAGCCAACAACCTAGTTTCGGATTCCAAAGTGATCACAGGACTGAAGACCCATGTACAGGGCCCTAAACTCATGTATTAGGCAATACCCAGCACCTTACTAGCACATCACTACTTCCCTCCCTTCCTACAAAAAGCCCCTACCCCAGCATGTGACTTTCCTGGCCTCCTGTGAAGTCAATGAATCTACTGTGGAGCAATCAATTCCTATTAAAAACTGTTTTTATATTTTTAACTTGGCTCAATTTGATTTATTGCATCAGTGGAGAAGGCTTTATTTCACCCAAGATACGACTTTTCTCCTGATCTCCTTAACTTTACCTTCTGTCCCTAATCTATGTCTATTTCAGCAGATTTCCAATCAAGTAAAGACTGCAAACTACTCCAATATAGCCTGCACTTCCTAGCCTCAAAAGGTTCTGCAGAGCCTGGACGGTGAGGGAAACAGCCTTCTCCTTCTGGCCTTGGCCAGCATTCCAGCTTTCTTGGGTTCCCAAAAAGGTCAATACCTCAGACATCAGGAAGCAGTCTGAGGAGCATGGAGCCCTTACTGTCTCCTCACTAGTAGTCACTCCTTCCTATTTCCTAATCTTTTAGAATAAGCAAACGGGGACATGTTAGTCAACTAAGAACTGTTCACATTTTGAAATAGATTCCTCTCCCCTTCAATTACTCAGCACCAACAGGGTCATCATCACTAATGGCCAATACAGACGTATTTTCACGCAGCCTGTGTTTTCCCTGTGCACATGCTCCACTCTCTGCTATAAACTCTCCATCATGACCTGGGCTGGCTCTAGGTCCATCCCCACTCAGAGGCAGCCATTTTGCATACCCCCTCCCTGTTAAATCTTTTGTATCCAGACTGTTGTATGTTGTGGTTTTTGGCCTCTACCAAGATACTTTTACACTGAAAAACCCTTCCACAAAGGTTCCCCGTTGAGGAATCTTTTAGAGCCAAGTTATGGTTATTAACTGTCTCCATTTTTCTAAGTGCAAGCTCATAATCCTGTGAAAAGTCAGAAGTACAAGGTGGCAAGTTCACTTCCGAACACTCACTTCTTAATGAAAACCTTGTTGTCCATTACGCACCCCCTGCCACGCCCTTTTTGCTTTCTGAAAATTCACAATCCTCTCTAGATTATAGCTATTTTTCATCAGGTTTATATGCTACATTTTCTAGGAATATGTTTTTGCAAATTGTCTGAAGCTGTGTCTCTGTCCTTCCTTGCTTGTCTAAGGTACCTTTTGATTGGTTAAAATTAAAAGCCTACAGCCTATAGCAAAATGCAGAATAGTAAGATGGAACTTCTGGACAAAGATATACCTAGTGTTTGTTGCCCGAGTCGCCCCAGTGCCCTCTCCTCATGCACTGGCTTGGAAACTTGCTGCCAGGAACTCAGAGAAAAAGTTAATGCTGGCTGCTCACTTTTTTTAAATTCTGTTCGGTGGGATGAATGGCCTCCCTTATCTCCATCCCTGCACCACAAGTAAAACACAGCTTAAACACAATCATCTCTGAAGTCCTTTGAGGTTTTTCATTTTCTTGCTTCCAAGTAATACGTCCTGTCCCCTTTGTTCAGGTCCATCTGCAAGCTGAGACTGTACTTAAATATATTTGTCTTCTTTAGGATCAGAGTTTTGCTATATAATACATGATTATACAAGAAAGTCCACAAAAGGGGGGTTACTTTAAATTGGTTTTACCTGAACAAGTGAGTATGTGAGTTTTGTTCTGCTTTCAGTTCATGAAATCACAAAAATGTTATCATAAATTTGACCTTATGAAGCCTTGACCTAAATTAATCTTATACAAACAACGTCACTGATTATTTTAGTTGTGTGTTAAATGCAGAGGCCTATCAAGACCAGAGTACCCTCTGCAGCCACACTTGCAGGTGGAGGTGAGCCACAGGTGGGTGCTGGGAATTAATGAACCTGGGTCTTCTGTGAGAGCAGCCAGTGCTCTTCAAACACCAAGTAATCTCTCCAGGACTGTTATAGGTTGAAATGAATTAACTGATAATAATATGAACTCTGACAGAGGAACTTTCATAGAGGGCTACTGTTTCCTCCCTTGCTCTCCTTTGCTAACTCAGCTTGCTTTCTTACAGAACCCAGGAACACTATTCCTGTGGGCGCCTGACCAACAATGTGCTGGGCCCTTCCACATGACTCATTAATCTAGTCAATTCCCTGTAGAATTGGCTACAACTCAATATTATAACAGCACTTACTCGGTAGAAGCACCCTCAAGTCTGATAAGTCCATCTTCTGTGAAGGTGACATAGAGCTAGCCAGCACACCCTCAGAGCTGACTTGTAGTCAGTTTCACGTTTCAAGTGTCCAGAGTTCATGTTTGATGTTTGGCCAATCTATCTGCTCAGTTCATCTCTGCCGTGAAGCTGAGCTTCTGTGCTGTGGTCCAGGAGGGTTCTTCTCGTAAGATGACCAGAAAGGAGCCATGGTTTCTGAGCAATGGTGGAGAACCTGGGTCTGGCACCTCAATGGGCACTTTCAGGCTCAATATTGCATCTTGGATGGGACCAAATGTGTCTGTTGGCCATAGTGCCTTCTAATTCACTCTATGAAGTATTCTCAAAAAACAGCTAGATCTGATGTCAGTATTTCCCAAAGAAAACACTTATATCTTTTGTAACACAATTTTTCTTTTAGACCCATTCTCACACTAAGAGCACTGTCTTGCTAATATCAACCAGCTGTATATGCAGTCACACCTTTCTGGCCATGATTCGGCAAGGATTCTCTGATTCTTCATGGCTATGTGACAGGATCCTCAGGTGTGAGAGACCTGCTCTGTGACCCCAGCAGATCCTCCCACTAAACCCTGCTCAAACTCTGGATTCTTTGCCACCATTCCCCCTCTGCTTGACACTTCTGTCCAGTCTCCACCCTCTGACCTCCCTTTGATTTTTCTCCCTCCCCTCTCAGCCTCAGCCTGCAGGCCCCTCTCATATAATCCTTCCCTGCCTGGATGTGGGCTTTCCCTCACCCTTGCTGCAGAAGGTTATACAGGAACTTAGGGAACAATTAGAAGATGTCCTCTCTCAAACATCTTCTGCCAATACTAAAGGAGCTTTCTTCTCTGACCCAAGTAGCCCCAAGAGGCTTCATTTTTCATTTTGTGCCTTTACTGTGTACTTGTCAGGGTTCTTCTGCATGAGCTCTGTCCCTGTCCCTGAGTCCCCATCTTCCACCTTGTCCTACTAAAAGTACACTCTAATGAACACTAATCTTGGTATATGATCATCATGTTTCGTTTTACAGTTCTGAGAGTTGCTTCTGTGTGTAAAAAGGAAAAAACCTTCCCTCAAAGGAGTAAGAGATCCTTTATTCTGGAGGCAAATATGAAAGACTATGGCCAGAAAATGGCTCATAGACTCTTAGGGAGTGCACTATTGGAGGAAGCTTGTTTCATTTTCTCCCTGCTGCCTGCCAATCAGGATATAGAACTCTCAGCTACACTTTTAGAGCCCTGCCTGCTACATGCAGCTGTGCTTCTAGTCATGGATGACTCCTTTACAAGAGTTGCTATGTTCATGTTGCCACAGAAATAAAATTCTAAGACAGGCTGTAACCTTCACACTGCCATCTTCCCTCAAGCCAGTTCTTACATCTCAGCATACTTTCCGTCTGTGGTCTTTCAGGAGCAAAAGAAGACATGCAGTACAATGTGAAGGGGACAGTTATATTAAGCAGATTGAAAAGAGTGGCAAGCAGTTGCAAAGTGCATCCGTACACATTCTCCCATGCATGCTTTAACACTGAGACAAATCTACCACATGTGACTGAGAACAAGTCTACTAAAGGATCTTGGTAAAGGAAGTTTATCCATAATGCAGCATACTCACTATAAAACAGAAAAGGAGATTTTAGAACATAATCTCCCTGCCCTGCCTTCTCCACTGGAGGTATACAGGCTCAACCACCTTCCTCTCTGCTTCTCCCCACTGTCTCCTCTACCATTTTTAATTCTCGTCTTCACACTTTCTTCCAACTCCTAAACCTAAACTTTTGAAGTTCATTCAGTTTGATTGCCTGAGGTTCTTTCTCACTTCATTAAAAAGTCTGATGGACATGAAAACGAACCTTCTGCAGGCCCAGGACTCTCATTTTGGTTGTGAACAAAGAGTCAACAAGGCCCCACATTAAAGTGGATAAATGAGCAGAAATTTTCTCTAAGAAAAACTGCACTTAGGAGCTGGGTCAATGGATGGACTGTACATGGCTGAAGAAGGAGCAGTGAACCATGAAGACGGTCCAACTAAAGCAACACTGGCAACTTCAGGCTACTTGTCCTTGGACGAAATGGAACAGAGCACAGTGACAGGGGAAACTCTTCAGTGCATTGGAAAAGGAATTTGTCCCTATAGACAACACCAGTTTCCACCAAGAAGAGAGACCAGTACGAGGAACTGGTGGAGAAAGGGAAGAAAGAGATCTGAAGGGCCCAGCCTAACATTACAAATTCCATTTTGTATTTAGACTCCATCTTATGTTAAACTTGTCCTCAGGCTGAACCCAGTTACTAGAAAAAACACAGCATATTCCAGGAGTACCCAGTGAAGGAAGGGCTTATAGCCCTTTCTGAGAGGAATAGTGAGGCAGGGAAGGGAGGTGAGCTGGGTGGGGGCTCAACATAAACCAAGTGGTTGTAAATCTTGGTGTGGAGGCACAGACCCTTAACTCTTGTATTTGGGTGCAAATTTCTAGTTCAAGGCTAGCCTGGGCTACTGAGTGAACTCTTTCGCCAAAAGTGACCGACTTTGGGGGAGGGGTGCGAATGTGTGGAGCAGCTGCTGGTTGCCTGTGCTATAATCTGGTAAAGCACACTGAGAAGTTCAAGAGCAAAGGCCAGAGAACTGAAGAGAGAGCTGGTTTTGTAAAGAGGAGAAGGGTGGATGAGACTAGAAGGAACTTGGGACTAGACTCTTCTGGAAAGAGTCTCTGGGCTGAGGAGTCCTGTCCTCCCACACTGGTCCCAGGATTCCCCTCAGGTTCCTGTCCCAGGAAGTCACTGGACTAGCTCAAGACAGAGACAGCTGTGCTCCCCCACCACCACCCCGAACCTACCCCACCCCAGGTTTGGAAATTCACAGACAAAGCAGGGAACACATACAAATTGTGTTCCCTCCTCCTTTTCACCCCGGCTGCCACTCCCATCACCCTGCTGCCCCCATCAGATCTCAGGAACTCACCTTTTATCCCTGAACACAGACAGACAGACAGCAGGGACAGCAGAGACAAGTGACAGCAAAGGACTTTGGAGGCTGCAGCCAGCTCCATAGCTCCTTCTGTAGACCCTGGCAATCTTAGGATGCTTTCAACTGTCAGGAAGGAACGGAAAATCTTAGTCACTTCCTGCCTGAAGTCCAACCACAGAAAATTCCTGAAACTTGGCTAGGAGTTCAAATGCCCCTTTCTCCAGATCTTTTCAGAGCCACACCACAGTCCCTGCAGGCTGGTCCCCAGGACCTGCTGATTGTAGTGTGTGTGTGGGGGAGGGGGGCTGCTCTTATCTCAAGTCTCAGTGCTTAGGGGTGGGGGCAGGAAGGACTCCATTGCACATGGTAGGTGAAACTCCAGAAGTACAGAAGATGAGAAGCTCAGGAAGAAAGGAAGTGACAAAAGGTGAAGACTGGCAGGCAGGCAAGAAAAAGGGGTTGTGCAGTGGCTTGGGGGAGGGAAGGTGTCAGGCGGGGAGGGGGGGAGGGAGGGGAGTGTAGTGGGCATGCAGGCAGGGTGTGGAGCCCTACAGAGCATCAGGGGCTCCAGGCTTCTGAGTCCATGTGTGCAAAGTCCTCAGGAGCACAGTCTCCAGCCTTAGTCCTGAGGGATTCTCAGCAGCAAACCTGCACAGAGGCAGAGAAAGAGGAAGCAACCTTGGCTGCAATGTGGATGCTTTTGTGGAGTCCCACTACACAGGCACCCCAACACCTCTGGGTGCCTCCAGCTTCCTCTGCCTACTAGCTATCCTTGCAGCACCTCTCTAGCTGTAGCTTTCCATCTCCCCACCCCCACTTCCTGTCGCTTCCCATCTGCCCCCCTTAAGAATGTCTTTAAAAGCCTAAGAAGTTCCGGCCCCACCCAGGAGATCAGAGTTGTTGGCTGTCCAGTCTGCAAGCTGGGGTTTTCTTGTCAATTCTGCCACCCCAATGCTCTTGCCTTTTGAGGACAGAGGTGTCCACAGGCCTTGAGGTGCACCTAGTTTTTTTTAGGCAGGGTCTCCTCTTAACTTAGGAGTTCCTGGATTTGTCTAGTCTGGCCAGCTTTAAAATCAGTGGATTTTCCCGTGTCAGAGATTAAAGGCACACACCATCCTGTCTGTAGGTTTTTGGCAGTTTATGGAGGAGGAAATATACGTCTTCTTGCTTACAAGGCTGGAGCTTCAAACTGAAAGCAACTTCATAGCTGTTTGTGGTGGGACTTGCCTTCCATCCCAGCTCTGGGGAGTTAGCAGTAGACATGCAGATCCCTGTTGAGTTAAAGGTCAGGCAGAGTTCAATGGTGAGATACTGTCTCAAAAACAAACAAACAAACAATATATATATATATATATATATATATATAATATATATACTTATATACATATATATACACATATATACATATATATACATATATATTATATACACATATACATATTATATATTATGTTATGTATATTCATACATACCTGTGTGCATACACACACACAGAACAGCAAAAATCAGTTTCAGAGAAAATGTTACCACAGGCAGGCAGGGGTTGTGCGACTCTGCTGACACTCGGTCCTTCTGTTGTCTGTTCCTGTGTATGTGGTGAAGGGCAGGGCTGAGTGCTCATGGCAGCGGTAGTGCCCACCCACACTGTGCTCAAGCCTGTACAGGGATGCCAGAGAATGCACAAGGCTGTGGTGCTCTAGCAGTTGTAGATTTTTTGTTTGAACCAGAGGGATTCACTGACTTGAGGATTAGCAAGTGGGCAGGCTTGGCTGACCAAACAGTGAGCCCCAAGCATCTATTTGTCTCCATTTACCTCAGCAGACCTGAGATTTCCAGGATGCTCTACTTCCCCTCTCTCTAAAACTTGGGAACTAGGAGTCAAACTGGACCTTCTTGCAAGGCCCAAGGCAAGCACTGTGTGACTCAGCTATCTCTCTACCCTCAGCTCCTTTTCACCTAAAGACTTTCTTCTCAGTGAGCATCTCAATTGTAGCATCCATCCAGTCACTCATGCAGCAACCCAGCCACTGGCCAACACCATTTATACTCTTCAAGGGGATGCTTGAGGCTGGGTTGGAGACTAGCCAGGGTGACAAGTTGAATCTGAGACAGCCCCTACCCAGGGTTCTCTCTGCACATACACTGGCCTGGGAATCTCCTGCAGGGAACACAGAGAATGAAAGATGTGTCCCCAGGGTGTTTGGGTTGAGGTCTGTGTGACTGAGATTTGAACTTCCACTATGGAAACTGTTTGATGAACCATGCTCATCTATATGTCCTTTCAGTTTCTATTTAGAGTTTTTGTGGTTGTTCTAAGTAATTGCTCATGTGCCTTTTGCTCTGTGGGTTTAACTACCCACACTATTTGTTAACTACCTTTAACATATAGTGATATATGTGATATGTGTATATATATATTCATGTTAAGTTTCCTCTCCAATGAGATTAATACAAACTGGATTTTACATAAAAGGCATATATGTAACTGTTGTCCTAAATCCTTTTAATTCACTGGATGTGAGCAAAAGTAACGAATTAGTAACTCGGACATCAATCGTTTATATCCTATACAAACCACGCACTGTCAGCAGAAAATTGAAGTTAGGTGCTGAAACAATCAAGAGCACGTCAACCTTTGATGCTGTCCTTAGCCACATGTGTGGATGACAGGACATAGTGAGATGTGGCCCATATGCAGGCTCTGAAGGCTTCTAGAGAAGAGACTCCCAAAGTGTAAAGAATTTTAGACAGGAAAGTAAAACAGAAGAAACCCAGTCACTGTGAGAAAGAAACATGGAATATTTACCTGTGAAAACACAGAGTAAAAAGGAAATGCTTTTGGATAAGAAAAGATTTCCATTTGTAAGTGTGTTTGTTTAATTAACAACCAAGAAGGTAAATCTTTCTCACCATAAGATTTTCTATCTTTAAAAAATTGTATTAAAATAAAACTTCTTAAGAAACAAATTTTATTTTTGGTCCACATAATGGAATGAAATATTTACTGTGTTTCTCAGATTCCTAACTACTTTCATAACCAAATCTCCACAGAGTCAATATTGACTTATACTGTGTTAAACCTTTAGTGTTACATACCAACTAGGTTTGAAATGATGTCTATTCTGGGAGAAATCTTCAAGATGTGATAACTGACCTTTTGGGTATTCCATAATTACACTTGGAAGTCAAAAGTAATCAGGATCATGAGACCGAGATAGGAACTGGTATTTTGGCTTTTATCTCAGATGAGTTATGTTCCATATATTGGAAAGTATATGGAGTCTTTTCAAAACCATAAAACAACTGTTGGGACTGTCGACTGCTCATAACAAAACACAATTAATCTATGGTCCTCTCATGCCCATAAACATCCAGAAGACGATGGTGAGTAAACAACAACAATATCATCATCATCATCATCACGTCACAAAATAAAATTCTACCATCAAGTACTGGGGTTCTCACTTCTGCTGGTTAATTTGGGAACCTGGTATTTTAAGCTCCACAAAGAGTTTTTCAAGTAACCAGCTTCAACCCCATGTAAACCCTTTAGCAGGCACTTAAAGCTCTCCTGTGAAGGACTTTCTACAAGGTGTCAGGAAACATAATCAGTGAGTATCAGGCACTTCTCTTCCAAATAACAAAGATTTTTCTAAACCTCACCCATCTTCACATCCTGTTGCCTGCACCTAGTCCCCCCTCCCAGGCTGGAGGTCATTTTATGAGGACATACACAGGATCTAGAGGTGCATGGCTGTGACCCTCCCAGAGGTTATAGACTATGGACCTCCTCTTTATAACTTAAGCTCATCCCCTTAACCTAACCACTGGTCTCTGTAAGGCTCTCTAGCTGGTATGTATGGGGGTAGGAGAGGGGCAGTGTTTATATGTATTTGGCCTTTGGTTTCCAGGAAACCCCTGTCAATGTTGTCATTTAGAGAGAAAGGGGCTTCCTGTCTGGCCAGAATAACCCTGTTATGCATTTTCCCAAAGTTTGGGTCCACTACAAGCAATCTGACTTGCAGTACTCTTAGGTGACCCTTATGCTTTATATGGTCCCCAGCAGGACCATTCTGACATTTCTTTAATTTAAAAGTAAACACATCATCAGGCCAAACAGAGAGCATACCTCCACCATGGGCTGCCTGAGTTCTCAGTGCCCCAATCCTTTGCCTTCAATCTACCTCCCAGAGGACTCATCAGGCTTTAGATGAGTACTTTATAGACACTGAAGATTGATGGTTGCTGAGACCATACAAAACAAGCTTTCAGTTTAGCTGATATTGTTTCTTCCAGAAACTTGCAGTTGATGTGCAGCACACAGGACAGGAATCAGGACTGGTAAGCATACACATCTGCTGTTCTGGTGATGACTTCCCCTTTGTGTCTCTGGGTGCTCAGCTTGGACTTTCCCAATCCTTCCCTTTTACTGGAAGCTCTTACATTCTGCATTCTTACATTCTTTAGACTTTGGTCTTAATTTGGTCTTTAGGAGTCTGGATTCATGAGAAAATCTTGATTGACAAGAGGCCCAGTTGCAGAGTCAGCAGGAAGAACCACGAGTGAAAACCTAGACTTGTGGTCCAAAGATAAACAACACATGGTCACAACAAGTGCACAGGAGTGTCAAGATCTTAGTGACCCTGCAGGTTCCTCCTAACACATGATGCTGCTACATCTAGGACAAACAGAAAGAATAAGGCTCCAGGTAACCACACAGAGACACTCAAATTGCTATCTTCCAAGCAAAGTGCCTGCCACACAATCTGACACAATTTAGCTTGAGGGCACATATGTCCTCTAGAATGATAGCAAAATACCCTTTCTGTGTGAAGACAAGTCACATGTCATTGGCCAAGAAACATTCCTAGTAAGCGCTGCAGGCCTGTGTGTGCTCTCTGACTGATGCCGCCCATGCCCGTCAGACAGAGGGAGGTTGGAGAGAAGGGTAAAGATCCTGCTGAACCATGACTACTCTGTAATTCTTAGTCCCAGTGTTAGGTCAGCCATAGGGACAGTTCAGACTGAAGCCTTTGTCCACTGTCAAAGTGATCTGTAACTGCTTTTACAACTGTGTAGACCGTGGGAAGTGGATAAAGTCACACAAGACAGACTTTCAGACTAGAGAGCATCAGGCATGAAAATGAGTCTCCTCACTGAGCCCTGCTAACATTTTCACAGCACTTAAAGCAATCATCCGTTTTTAACCTGCCATGTTCGTCTGAACATGCATGGCTTTGAGATTGGCCTGACTGGGGTCACAGGTAATAAATAAACAACAGGAACATGTTCAGAAAGGCTGGGATCTGGTGGCATGTAGGCTCTTATGGCTGTGAACCTGCAGCAGCCAGTAATCTCAGCAGGTTTGTTCTGTGCATCAGGATAAAGAGGCAGGTTAGGTAATCATGATATTCGTCTCTGTAGGGGAAGAAGTCTTAGGCTGCAGTCATCTGGGGTATGGAAGCTGCAGGAGATACTTTCTTCACACACTGTCAAAATCAATTGCTCAGACCAGGGGAAGGCTTGCCATGTCTGAGTCCCACCTAAGGAGGGTGAAGGTTGTCACTGAATACTAAGATAAGGACAGCCCAGGTATAGAATCATCTTTTCAGGGTCACCTTTTTATGTATCCCATGAAACTGAGTCTATCTTCAAATCCTCCACAGGCTAAAATGGCACTCATTGCTGTCTGGACGAGACCTGCTAAACCTGCCAGTTCATGATTCCTGCTCTGTAAGCATGGGCCCTCCTGTCCACTGTTAAAGAGTGCTCCACCACCAAAGCTCAAATGTCTATCTTCAAACACATCTCTCAATGAGTAGCCACAGTGCGGGTACTTACTTACATTGAGCTATGACTCCTGTGTTTACTTCCTTTACTCTAATGTTGCTGGACCACACCCTCTCCTCTTCACAGTCCTGTAGTCATTGTTTTTGTTATTATTCTTGAAATCACTCTGTGGTGGCATTTCAAATACACTGTGACTCATTATTTTCTTGCTCCCACTCACAGACTCTCTCTTGCAAGTCTGCAAAGTGTGTTTGGTTCAGTCTCACTTAGCTTTCCTTTATAACTGGTATCTTCTAAAATAGAGCCTCTTAAAATACAAATTGTATTATGCAGAGATATCAGTATCACCATCTACACCAACCTCCCACCACTGAGGACATTGAAACCTCAGAATGATATGTAAATCTGGCCTTCAACCTCCTGTAATATGATCCCACCCTCCTAAACTTTGACTCAATTTTTACATTGTATGAAAGCTAGACCCTATCATAGATTGGCAATGCCAAACAGCCAATAATGATTGCTAAACACTAAATCCAATAGAAAATGGAACTTTGTTACATGTTAATGATTTGATTTTCTGGATTACTAGGGAAAATGTAAAGACAATCATGCCAAAAGAAAAAATAAAATTCTCATACTCTGATAATCAGACCTGAATAGTTAAAACCAGTTATTTGTGATGACTTGCACAAACAACTAGACTCTAACTCCTAATGAATCCTAGTCCTGTATGCCAATAGTCAGGAGGAGGGACTAATGATGCTATACAATGAACCACCTAATAAGAGGCATCCCGTATGCTGTCCACTCTAAAACAACCCCATAAAATGGCTCTTCTAACAAGACAGGATAATTTCTTTGAAGTGGTACGAAAGACCCTATTTCTTCCCAAGTATGCAATTTTTCCTGCAATAATTCACCTGCTTTATCATTGTTCACAGAACATATTCTTTGAGCTTTTCATGTGTATGTGTGTTTATGTACATATGGATGATAGAGACCTACTTTGGAGATCCACGACTCAGGTTCTCATTTGTCTTGGTTTTTATTTCTATTTCTTAGTCTCTCACTGACCTATAAATCACAAATTAGACTATACTGGCTGGCCACGAGCCCCAAGGTGCCTCCTGACTATCTCTTCTTTGCTGAAATTACATGAACATGCCACCACCATATGCCTTTTCTCTTTTCAAAATTGGTTTACAGAACTTAACTCAGATCTTCCTGCTTTTGTATGACAGGTACCTTATTGTCTAATGTATTTTTCTCCCTATGCTTTATTTGTTACTAAAATTAATTTTTATTATATATTATTTATGTATATCTAGTAAATATGTATCAGTAGATGTGTATTAAGTTGTAACTGTAGCTGCAGATATGTCTCCATCTGTATCTGTTTCAGTAACTGTATCTGTATCTCTAGCTGTAGCTGTAGGAGTAGTTTTAGCTGTAGATGTAGATGAAGACGATGATGTAGATGTAGCTGGTGCTGTAGCTGTAGATCTGTGCACATGGATGCATGCCATGGTTAGGAATAAGAGATCTCAATTGCAAGGTGTTGAGTGGGAGAACCGGAGATGAGAAATAGAGAGGATAAGAAAGAAGGTAAAGCAGTATCTGGGATCAGGAGGACTTCATGAGCTGATGACTTGTGCCAGGGACGTTTATGAAGAACTACAGCTTCTTCTATGCTATTTACAGGGGTAGGGAGGGAAAGGGTCATGATCATCAGAGAGCTAAATCAGATAATGTTGGCAAAAAGAACATAGAGTATCTCAGACATAGCTGCCTCAAGACTGATAACCAGAGCCAAGGAGGCAGAGTTGTTTCCCCAGAAACCTCAACCATGACTCCTTTGAGGCCCTGGCACCAGCTCCAGACTGGCCATGTCAAGTCTGCTTCTGACATGGACACAGAACTAAGGTACCCCTCTGTCCTTTCATCAGGGCATCTGAGAAAGTGTTTGGTCTGCCTGGCTCCCCACAGGTTCTGAGTATGGCTCAGATTTAGCAGCAAGTGGCTTTTCTTGCTGAGTCATCTCCCTAGGCCTGTTAACAGTTTGGCATCAGCTCTATTCTGAGAAACGCATAACTTTCAGCCCTGTGCTTTGACATCCTTGTGTTTCCTATATGAGCTTAACCTCCAGAACTGTGATCTGATCTTATGCTATTATCTTAAATCATCTTGTTCTAACTTTTCACTCTATAAGATGCCATGGATCCCTAAAGGTCAACTCCATTTTAGGAAATATCTCTTCCTTTAGTCTGTCCCGCATTCTCTTCTCTGAGCTAAGATGTTTTCCAAGATTCTTTATTTTTATTTAATTTCTGCAGATTGACTTTATTGCTTATTATTTGTATTTGTGTGATGATGTGCATAAGGGTGACCATGAATGCCTGAAGAGGGCTTCAGATCTCTTGGAGCTGCAGTCCCAAGAAGTTGTGAGCTACCTGATGAAGTGGAAACTTGAGGATTTGGGGGAAGTAGGTTGGATGGTGTTTTGCTGGGGCAAACATGTGAAATGATTTCACTGATGCAGACACAGGAGAGAGCATGTTCTGCTAAAGGAAGCATACGAAAGGACACGTGATGTAGGATTCTTTACTAACAACACACATATATTGGTTCCCTATACAGTTTGAAGTTGAGCTACATTTGTTGGGACTCCGTAAAGAGAGATGCACCAAAATACTTCTAGTGATGTACTGCAGTTTCTTGTTGCTTCCAAAAGTTGGGCTGATTGGATGCACATGCTGATGCAAGACATGTGCTGAGGCAAGTTAAATGGAGGACACTTGATGTTGGGAGGGTATAAATAGTTCTCCACAGAGTGACAGAGACAGTGCTTGGCTTGCTGGTATAGCTAGCTGTTTATCTTGGATCTTTACTGATCTTTAATTCCTTGAGAAAGAAACAGCTGAGAATTTTCCTAATGTTCCTCTTGGTCTCTTCTAATGACTTGAGCAAAGACTTAGGCCTGGCTGTCTCTGGTAGGTCGTGTCACCACTGTTGATAACTGGACTCTACAGAACTGGACTGCTGGTGTTTCCATAAAGTATTTGCTAGTGGATAGAGCTGCCACTGCCTACTAAGCTAGAAATGAACTGCTGATTTTCAGGAAACACAAATGGGAGTTGCTCCAAAGAACCTTTCTCAACAGTCCACTTCCCCTTTATCCTATCTTTTCTACTACCTGCGGTGAGTGGTGGGCTAAAAGGGCCTTTAAGAACCTTCGTTAAAAATAATATTTGAAAAATTTAAAGTTACAACCTGACATGGGTGCTACAACCAAACTCTGACCCCCTGACAGGGAAGCAAATGCTCTTAATGACGGAGCCATCTCTCCAAGCCCAGATTGTTTTCTTCAGCCTGTCTAATAGTGTCTTAGTACAGTGTAATCCTATGCATTACCTTCTGTATGGGTGAGCATAAATCTGTGATCTGAAGTTTGTTTCTTCATTTCTCCTCTACTTTTTTCTTATTTATTTTTGCTAAATGTGATTCTTCACGAGATGAAACCATACACAACTGAAGCAATGTGCCTTCTCTGCCTTCTTACCTCTGACTCTTGATCTCCCTGGATTTCAGGTTTCCCTCATTTCAGCCCATCAGGTAGGAATCACCCTGAACAGTATAAGTTACACTGTGGTGTGAGGCAGGCCCTGGGTCAACAGAGCAAGCTTAGTCTCTGTTCTTGAGTCATTGACAGCATGATCAATTATATTTATATCACCAAATGGTTTAATTTGATTGGCAAAAATTTGTGCATTTCCAACTACTTTCTCAATGTCTTGATTACTTCTTTGATTCGTTTAACAAGTCTAGTCCTGCCATGAACATGTTATATCAGAAATATAGGTCGAAATGATTGTGTGTTTCTACATTATTAGTATAGATGGAATACAAATGAATTCACAAAATACTGAATTTTATTGGATTCGATTTGCCAAGGACTTCCAATTGTTTTGATAAGTGGCTACTGGCAAATATGGGTTCTTTTATTCCAATATTGATTACTAATGTTAAAGCTCAGATCTTATATTACATGTCACACAGTATGTGCATGTGTGAATGTATGTGATGTATGTATGTCTAGATGTATGTGATGTGTTTGTGTGCATGTATGTTGTGTGTGTGTGCATGAATGTAGTGTGTGTGTGTATATGTGTGCATGCATGTGATGTGTGTGTGTAGATTATGAAATAGCCATAGAAGGTTTAAAGCATGAAGTATCACTAAGGTAGAGGTAGAGAGTTGGTTAAGATGCAGTCAGCCAGAGAAAAGTTAGGAGAGGAAGAGGAGGACTAAGGAGGAGAGGAGGAAAAGGAAGAGGAGGAGCTAGGAGGAGAGAGAGAGAGGAGATGGAGGCGGATGTTTACGTGTCTGTAGCAGTCAAAGGTTGTTGGTATATCTATCAGAAGGCTGCGGGATGACAGGGCATGGTCAGCTCAGAGTTGAAGGTATAGTGAAGAATAAAGTGCAGAAACGTAGGGCTGGGGAAGAGAGGTGATGAACAGGTCAGGATGAACAGACAGCAGAGGTAGGATTTGAAGCATGTGTTAACACAAGTCACTAAGCTGAAACACAAGGGACCATTAGGAGTTCCTGCTTGTTGGCCTCTTGATACACATATGAGTATCTGTTGGGAGGTTGGAGGTAGACATCACCATGTAGAGTTAGGTGTTCTCTTTATGAGTCTAGGTCAGGGTGCTGCACCCTTGATCAAGTGGGAATATTCAGCAATTTATTAGGTCTGACTTCTCAAGTATGGTTTTCATATGACCTCATATTCATGTGTCTGTCTGATTCTGATATATTTTTAAGTGCTATCTTTTGAACTTTAGAAATAAATTATTCACTTGTTTTTGCCCATAGATGGTACTGGATAGAATAAATGTATATTCATAGAGTTGATGCCAAGATACCAACTTGTCTGTAAAATATATTGACTTCAGGCAAGATGCAGCCTGAAAGTCATCATTTATTCTTAAGGAGTAACCTAGACTAGGGCACAGCCTGACAACATAGGGTCATATTCTAAGAGTCAGAATGGGAACAGAAACAAGACAAAATGGATGTCAATGACCTGTTACATTATGATGGAGTGAAGAGGAGGCATGGAAACTGTCAGTTTTAATATTTCACAATACATTTAGTCAGAAATGAAATGGCACAGACTACCAACACCATCAGAAGCTCTCTCTTTCTCTCTCTCTCTCTGTCTCTCTCTCTCTCTGTCTCTCTGTCTCACTCTGTCTCTGTCTCTCTCTCTGTCTCTCTCTCTGTCTCTCTCTCTGTCTCTCTCTCTCTCTCTCTCTCTCTCTCTCTCTCTCTGTCAGCTCATGTTGCCTCAGGGCCATGGCCCACTCTCCTGCTGTGCTGCTGTCTACACAGCAGGTTGTGACATAGCATGAGTCTGCTCCTCTCCTCTTCTCTCTAATTTGCTGTTTTCCATTGAGTCTAGCAGTGTTTCTTCAGACCCGGATCTGTTCATCTTCTGCTCTCCTGTCCTCCATGGTACACAGTTCCTCTCCACTGTATCCTAAAGCTCAGACTGTAGCAGACTACCTCTCTGAGGTACAGCCAGGTGTGCTCTGTCTGTTTCTCCCTGAATGAGAGATCCAAGGGACAGGTGAAAGTTCAACACCTTTTAGCTCTATCCTGGCCTCTGGGCTCTGGGCTCTGTCACTCTTCCTTGGGACCAGGATTCTATTCTCAGAACCTGCATGGTGACCTACAACTGTCACCTCAGGGTTCAGGAGATCTGCTCCCTTCTTTTGGCTTCTTCAGATGCCAGACATATACCTGATGCACAGATATATATGTAGTCAAAACACCCACATACATAAAATTAAAAGAAATTCTAGCCTTGGAAGTGGGGCTATATCTGTGAAAACCTGACTTTGTTGTTTTGGGAAGGAATAGGTGTAGGAGACTTTTGAATTTGGGGCTAGAAAGGTGACTTAACCTCTCAGAGAGGAGGGATTGGTTGGAGATATATGGTGTAGGGTTGAGAGGTCCAAGGTCCCACATTTTCTGCATAAAGTCTGGCTGTGGGCTGCTAAGTTCAAACAAGACATTTTTAAATACAGTCTTTTTGTTCATTGAGTTCACCATGCCTGCATACATGTATGTTGACCATATTCACAGTCCTCACTTTCCCCTCCCTCCTTCTAGATCCACTCTCACCACCTCCCAACTTTCTGTCTGTGTAAAAAATGATATTTTAGGGACTGAAGAGATGGTCCAGTGGTTAAGATCACTGGATGCTCTTCCAGAGGACCTTGGTTCAGTTCTCAGCACTAACAGTGTGGCTCACAGCTGTCTATACCTCCAGTTCTAGGGGCTCAGATGTCTCTCTGGCTTCTGCCAGCATTGCATGACATGCTGCTCATACATACGTGCACCCATAAACTGATAATAAAAGTAAACATTGAAGACGAAAACATATAAAATAACAATAATTCTTTAAGCGAATGAAGGAAAACTGACTACTGTAAACACGGGATCAGGCATTCCTTCTCATGATGGCTCCTGAGCTTCGGGGGCAGGGGATATGACATAGATGTCCCATTTGTATTCTGCAGATACATTCTCTGCACTTTGACCACAAACAGTACATTGCTTCTTCCTTTCTTTCTGTTTTGATTTTTCAAGACAAGGTGTCTATGTATACTCCTGCCTGCACTGGAACTCTCTGTGTAGACCACAGAGGTTCCTCTAACTCACACATCCACCTGTCTCTGCCTCCAGAATCCTGGGACTAAAGGCATGAGTCCCCAAGCTCATCCAGCCACATATTTCTAATCAACATATATGAATTAAAACAAATAGGATATGAATAAGTAATGATATGCTCACCAAATGTAAAGCAAGAAAGGTGGAATAAGTCTCAGCAAGTATTAAATATGGAAGAGAAACAATAAAGAAATTCAATGGAAACAAAATCCTTTCCAAAGTTTACTAAATTTCACAGGTCATTATACAGATTGTGTAAAGAACAAAAAGAATACTACAACTATATAATCATAAATGAAAGAGAAGCCCCACAAACCTTGTAAACTAATATAATTACAAGAGAATACTTTAAAATATCCTGAAGATTTCAAGTAAAAATTTTATAATACAAACAGCAACCATTCACAGAAACCTGAACACCTGTAAACTGATCACATGAAGAAAGTTTACAAACATCTGAATAGAAATCGATCACTTTAAAGACATTACCTCAGGAATTAGACATCCAGATCCTGTCTAAGAACCTTCTAGTAAGAAAATTAGAGGATGGACATTTCTGTTCTTGGAGAACTCAGCAGAGAAGACTGCTCAGATATTTTTTTAAATTAATAATTACTTTACTTTTTTCCTGACTGCAGTTCCCCTCTGTGCATCCTGCAGTATATAACTCCCCCACCAAATATGTTTAAGCCAATAGAAAGTCTTCATTAGCTGGCCCTGATTATTTGAAATATTTGGAACTCCAGTTTAGAATGGAGCCTTTCCCAGGAAGAGTTTTAAACACAAACCCACATTCTGTGTTGACATACTTTAGTTAACAGGAACAGTTAACCAGAAGCAAAACTACAAAAGCCAAAAAGCAAAGTTATTGCAATTAGAGACATTCTCAGAACTATGGACTTTGATGAATTGGGTGTTTGTTTTTATTTTGGCTGGTGGTGTTGTCTGTGTGCTGAATTTAACAGTCTGAGTAACACTTCCATCATGGAGTCAGTTGTGCTAAGGTCTGGGGAAAAGTTGTAGTTTCGTCTACTGAACAAACAATCCTCAATTTCTGTTTCCTATGCTTAGTTGTTGCAGGTTTCCTTTAATGATACCTCAGATATATCAATAGTGCCCGTCTACTCAATGCTGGTAAAGTTTACAATTTAATAGACAACACCCATTCCCAGAAACTTGAACAACTGCATGAAATAGGCAATTTTAAAGCTCTAATTGCTAACTTTAGTAGCACATGATTAGAGCTTAAAATCCAGTGATCAGTCAGGCATGGTGGCACACACCTCTAAGCCTAATGCTGGGAGGTAAAGGTAGGTGGATTTCTGTGAGTTCTAGCCCAGCCTGGTGTACAGAGTGAGACCCTGCTTCAAAACACAAGATATTTCAACAGTGAACCACACACTCTACAACCTCCACACTTTTAGGATGTGTGAGTGCTAGTGCACTTGTGCAAAAGTGCCCATGTGGAGGTCAGAGGCAACAATCGTGAGTTCACTCTCCTCCCCCACAGCTTCTGGATGTGCACAGAGAAGCTTCTCCGAGCACAGTGGAGAGCAGCGCTGACCCAGAACATGTGTCAGACGGTGTGGACTCAGTAGTGACAGCTGCCCAGGACCTTCCAGCTTTCACTGCCAGGTTGTCACTGCAGGGGCAGCCAGCCTGTCAGACAGAGAGATCCAAGTTCTCTGCCGTTCCATGCACATGGCCATGGCTGGACTACTTAGTGCATATCACACAAACTAATCTATAATAGTAATAATATTATAAACTATCACTTTATGGTATAAAGTAGTTTGTTTCTATCATATATAGTCATATAAAATAACACATAATTCTATCTTTCATAGGCAGTGTAAAGAATGGCACCTTGTACAGGCTCCTGCTAGTCTGTCTCACAGACATTGATGAGTTATATACCCAGGAGTAAAAACTTTACACTCCTCCTAAGGAGATCTGGTTATTCTGTTTCTTGTGCTTGGTATGGATACATAACTATGTTTTTTCCCAAATCTCTAGATTAAGTAATTCCATGTTATGGGCAAATGGCCCAGAGAAAAAGTAGCCTGTGATTAGCAAG
Source organism: Mastomys natalensis (assembly GCA_021653895.1). Classification (NCBI taxonomy): domain Eukaryota; kingdom Metazoa; phylum Chordata; class Mammalia; order Rodentia; family Muridae; genus Mastomys; species Mastomys natalensis. Next base: position 73,529 of record JAJTUV010002654.1, on the reverse strand, counting down.
GGCCACAGTGACCAGCACAGAATGGAAAGACCTTGAAACACAGTGTCAGCAGCATGATGACTGATGTGCGTGGGGAGGAAGGAAAGGGCAGTGCCTGCACCAGATCATCACGACTTTCTCTGCAGCATCTTCACCTACAGCAAGGAGACGCATCTTATGAAGGGTCTGAGGACAGCCTAGGTCAGTTCTGCTGGGTGACTGTAGCAGTCATCAGCACCCCAACCGCTCTCCCTGAGGGTCATTCATTCCTTCCTCCCATCTCTCCTAGACTCTACATCCCTGGAGCCTGTACTGTCATCTTCCCTCCTTCCTCACATTCCAGAGTCAGTCCCAGGCTCTGCTGCAGAGCATAGGAGTGGGGATAGGTTAATATAGTAATGACTAGGTCTGCTTCCTGATTTAGGGCTTAAGGGAGAGGAGCTTGGGGATCCCTACCCAGAGAGTGGCCTGGGTCCTGATTGTCCAGGCCTTGAGTGGGGTTCCAGACATCCTCCCCACTTCATTCTAAAACTCTCAACATCTGAATGTGGCACACAGCTGTGTGGCTGTCCCTGTCCCAACTTATCCATCAGGATAGTCCAGGTGGGAGCAGTGGACTCCAACAGAGCTCAGTGCCACCTGCCTCCAGTGGGAACACTGCTCCAGCTGCTGCTGATTTGATGTTTAGGAGTGTTAGCCTGCATGTCTGCAAGGGGGCTGTATGAATGCCATCTGTCTGTGGAGAAGGGGCTGGACCTCCTGAACCTGGAGTGGTTGTGAGCTGCCATTTGGGTGTTTGAAGTAAAACCTGGGTCAGCAAGTGTTCTTGCCACTGGGCCATCTCCCAGTTTCTATCGTCATTTTCTTGGACTTTGGGATGGAATTCTCTTCCCTCTACACATTGAAGGAATGACCGCATTCTTCTATGTTCCTGCTGGCTCCACAGCTGCAGCCTGGGATCCTCACAGGTACAAATCTGCTCTGGTCAGGCACCTGCTGTGTTCCCTTGGCATTTCCCCTGGTCTGTGACAAATTCCTCTCCTGTCAAGGATGAGTATGCACAAGCTATTGCTAGCAGGTGACATGAACTCTGAGTCTCCTGCTTCCTTTCTCAGTAAGAATCTGCGGCTAAGGGACCAGAGCAGGATTCCTAGAACTCACTCACTCCTGCTGCTCTCAGTCACCCATCTGTCCCTTACTCCACTTCCAACATTGTCCCCAGTACCTGTCATTGTCAAGAGTCTCCTCAGAAAATATGCAGGAGGAAGCAGCTGAACATTATCACTATCAACACAGCTGAGGCCTTGTGCATGCATGCATTGGATGGAATCTTCTCCACACCCGCAGCAGTGGTTGGCAGGGCTAAAATGAAAACACAAGTTGAGTCTTTAACCAGACCTGAAATCTGGGCACATCTCACCTCAGCTTCTGGGTCCTCAGGTAATTCAGCAGCACAGAGATCCACCCCATTTGCTGTTCAACAGCTAGTGTGTGGGATGACCTTACAGAGTTTATTTCACTACCCAAGAAAGCAATGGTGTATAGAGGCATCAAACAATGTGACATATTTACTGTAATTAGAACTTTATGGAAGTTGGCATAATTGGAGGTGTTTCATTGTGCCAGAGAAAGATAAGGAGGCCTTCAAAGGTGATGGTGGAAGGGCAGCTATATCTGAGGATGAATAGGATGGAGGTTTACAGTGATGCACACAGACTTGGGGCTCATTAGCAGGCCCTGTAGAGCCTGTGCCACTGGTTAAGAGGGATGATATGGGAAAGAGAAATCTTCGTGGTCATCACTGGCTGCAGAGACAGGAAGCCCACCAATGAACCACTCACTCAGTCTATCAGATTTTCCATTATGCACACTTGCTCACATCCATATAGGGAAGTCATCAGACTTTTCATGTTGAACAGCCATGGCTTTCCCACCCTGTGGACGTTTCTGAGTGATAATCTACCTAATGACTTACTTGGTGTTTCTCTCGAATGTGTCAACAATCCCTTGTAGCAGCGACTGAAATCTCCTGTGAGCAGCCTCTTTAGACCCTGTCCTACTTCCCTGTTTCTCTCCCATTGCATCATGGTATCAGCAGCATCAGGACCACTCGATGTCCAGGAATTTTTCATTGGATTAAAGCTAAAGGAAGACTTTCCATCAATGGTGAGCTTGCAGAAGGCACCAGTGAGTTGTCCTTCATCATATTGAGATTCCATGGTGATCTGCAAAGTGCTAGTACCTGCAAAAGACACACAACACCGTCATCTTCCAGCCTTTATATAGCCATCACCCCCTAATGGTCCAGTCTTTCTCTGCACGCTTAGGGATCTGTATCCTTTCCTCTCTGGTTTGCCACTGTTTACACAATACATACCATTTAGTTCTGGGTAGGGAAAAATATTCAGCTCTTTTATGCAAACAATTCAGCAGGCCCCTTGCTTCATGTGCTCTGCTCTCCCTCTTTCTCACTTACAGTCTCTACCTTTGCATTCTGTGTCATACGTACCTGATTCCAGGTTACTCATCTCTTGTAAATTATCTTGCAGGCTTTGGGCCAAATCAGTGCACATCTCAGGGGCATTTCCCTCCTGGTTTTCATCATCAAAACGAAGGAAAAGCTCTCCATTCAGTGAGCACTGTCCAGGTGAGGCACGATACTTGACACTGCAGCTGCAACTTAGAGAGCCTGTCCCTGTGAGAGAAACATGCAGGTGAGGTCCAACGTGGGAGCAGGGGTCATGGGAGTCAAGGTTTTCCAGCACTCAGAATGTCTCTGACAGGATAGCATAGAACCCACTGTTGTCTGGGAAAGATGCCGCTTCCACAGTCCTCTTGAAGACACTCTGTGGGGATGGTCCATGGGAAATACCCTGATCAGGGTTAGAGGACAAATCTGCTATTCACTTGTCAGCTTCTTGTCTTCTGCTGCTGTCACACCAAATGCAGACTTGAGTGTTTTATACGGGGACAGATAAAGCAAGACTTGCCAGTTTGAAAATATTTAGAGTGTTCCCATTTACAGAAAAAACAAACCCAGTCTTGCTTAATGGACACCATTATCTGATGCCATCTCCACAGGAGGTAGACTACATGGGCCTGCAATCAAAGGCAGAAGCTTCCATAGGTCCCCACCCAGTACCATCTCCAGGGTCCTCCACAGAGGACAAGGCCTTCCAGCCACTGATTAGCTGAGGTCTCCTCAGGCATGAGCACAGATTGCCCCCTGATGGGGTAAAAGCATTCTGTGGATGGGAAAGTGGGGAAGGCCATGTGATCAGGGAAGGGAGCTGGGCAGGTTGGTGGTTCAAGTATCACTTGGGAATTCAGGCTGAGCCCAGGGTCTCAAACTTGTAATCCCAGAACTTAGACTGAGGGTGACAAGAGATTGTAGCAAATGCTACAGGGTGTGCTGTGTAGTGTGAAATCTTTCCTTAAAACAAACAACAACAAACACACACACAAAAAAAATCCAACAAAAGAAAATGAAAAAAAAAAAAGAAGGCGGGTGCATGCTTGGTGTGGGAGCCTTGTGCTAGGCTGCATCTGTTGGACTTTTCTCAGGGGAAAAACCACAGTGGGAAAGTGGGAAAGAAAGCCTAAAGGCAAGGTCCGTGAATGGACCAGGGTTTGTGAAGTTTCCTGGTGTGTGTGGCGGAGACTTTCTTCAGAGCTGGGGTGTAGGGGAGGCGAGCTGTCTTTGACTGCTTCCTTAAACACTATAGCCAGCATGTGAGATGATCCCAGTGACACTGAGGGCTACACTGAGGGCGACACTAGCCACTTCCCTCTACTACCTCGCCCTCCCAAGTCCTGTAACCCTTTCCTGGCCCTCCCTCAGTAACTTTCCGCCTAACTCTGTCAGTCTGCCAAAAAGGTTGCTGAAGGAGCGTGACCTTTTGGACTCAGTAGCCTGGTGTCCCCCTCCCCCACAGAGCATGCCCTTGTCGGGCATCAATGGGAGGAGAGGTCCTGCGAAGGCTCTCTGCCACAGTGTAGGGGAATGCCAGGGTGAGGAGGAGGGAGTAGGTGGGTAGGAGGGGAACACCCTCATAAAGCAGTGGGAGGAAGGATGGGATAGGTGGTTCACGGAGGGGAACCGGGAAAGGGGATAACATTTGAAATGTCAATAAATAAAGTATCCAATAAAATTTTTTTTAAAAAATCCTAGTCACTCACCAACAGTCTTCAGATATTTCAGCAGAAGGAAACATTTCAGAGTGCAGACAAGATTGCTCTTGGTGGTTGCTCTCATTCCTTCCTAAGACCCAGCTACAGACAAGTGTGACTGGAGCTGCAGAGAGAAGAGGAAATTCCTCAGGACCGCCCCGCAGAGGACCCAGCGCCAAGAATCTCCAAAGTTCAGGCACCTGGGCTGTGAATTTAGGCTTTTGAGTGCCCCAGCCATGCAAGTCCTTAGTCCACGTTGCCTTACATTTCTTCGGAGATCGCCCCGGGCACTGTGGCTCTGGTCCTCCCTCGCTCCAGACCGATTTCACTGTTACCTTCTGTCGCATGGAGGCCAAAACTATGAACTGAGTGGTGAGGACAGTGTTCCCACACCCCGCAGTCCCTTCATCTCATTCCCAGGGAGTTACGCCCAGTGTCTGTTGGCAACAGAATCAAGGAAAGAAGAAAATCCGTCCCTTGAGGTGGTGCCTCTACAGCCGGAAATCAGGGATGTTTAAGTTCAGGTTACGCCCAACACTCAGCAGGAAATTGCACTGGAAATTTATGCAGCCCCCCACTCCCCCCCCCCCCGCCGCGCTTCTTAAAAAGAAGCTATTATTAGCATTTTGTCTAAGTTCTGCCCCACAGTTACCTGGCAACAGTCTGACTCACTATAAAAGAGACTGTTTGCCCCTCCTCTCTCTCTTGCTCTCTTGCCTTCTTGCTCTCATTCTGTCCCCTTGCCCCTTCTCCTCTCTCTCCCCTTTCTCCACCCAGTTTCTCTCTCTCCATGTGTTTCATGGTTGGCCTTTACTCCTCTGTTCTCTCTCTCTCTCTCTCTCTCTCTCTCTCTCTCTCTCTCTCCTTCTCTCTCTCTCTCTCTCTCTCTCTCCCCATCTCTCTCTGTCTCTCTCTCTCTCATTCTCTGTGTCTCTGTCGCTCTGTCTCTGTCTCTGTCATTCTTTCTGTGTCTCTGTCTCTCTCTCCCTTTCCCTGTCTCTACTCCCCCTTAGTTCTCCTCCCCATGCCCTTAATAAACTATTCTAAACTATACCACCCTGTGATCGGTCCCTCAGCTGGAAGGGATGGCTCAGCATGGGCCCACAGAGGCACCCCCTTCCCAGACACCTTACTGCGCAACCACTAAACATACTTCTTCCCTTCTTATCTCTTTATAAAATACAGCAGGTATAGGTGGGTGCTCTAGGTCTGTGCTTCTTCCCTAACTTCACACCAATCAGACAGACAGAAGCTCAAACTCCTATAGGGTTTTCCGGCTGCACCCTGAATAAGAGGTAGCATGTACCCCATTGCTCTAGGCACAGGAGTCACGATTTCCAAGGAGTGGAGGAGATGGTTCCAAGCCTTAGCTACCTTAGCACTTAGGGTTTGGTTTTGTTCTGGTTTCATCCTGTTCCCATGTCCCCCTCCTCCCATGGATTGATCACGGAACTCTTCCTGGAGAAATACTAAAAGAGGCTCATCTTTTAGTACAAGGACAATTGCAACTAGGACTTTAAGACCCTTCAGTTAGTGCTTTGAACACCCCCTTTTTTAAAATTTCATAAAAAGAAAAAGAATAAATGTAGACTGTTGAATTACCTTAGGACATAAATGTGATTATGACAACGGTGGGGGCTCTTCATTCAGGGCCCCTCGATTCACTATGACTCCACAAGGACATTACCTCAGTACACTTGACCTAAGAGACTGTCTTTTCTCTCTTCCTTTACATACTGATGATAAAGACCCTTTTTGTTTTAAAAAATATTCTCTATTCCTACTTTAAATGATTAACAACCCATGCATGACCTGGTATCTGTGGAAACTTTTACACGGGGCATGAAAATAGCCTCAGTAGATCTCAATATTATATACAGAAGTGCTTAAGTCTGTGCTGACTGAATTTTCTAAGGTATTAGTCATTCATTCTGTGGGTGACATTCTCTTCTGCTCGTAAGTCAGTGCTTAAGTGAGTGCTTAACCTTCATGGTAAATACACTTAAAGGAGAAAAATTTACACATGGCTCTGGCTTAAATGCATAAACAATCACCTTATAATTATTTAGGGTGCATTATTACTCTCTCTACTCTCTTTCTGTCCTTCTCTGCCTCCTTTCTTTCTCTGCCTCTATTCCCTTCCCAGACCGCTTTCTCAGGTCCTAAATTGTCAAGAATCGGGACTGAGGACAGAGGCAAGAAGGAAGCCTCAGACTTGGAGGCTTATTTATTCATAAGTAGCAGTAAACAAATAAATAGCTAAATGGGATCGCATTCGTACACACACACACACACACACACACACACACATACACTTCACTAACCTCAGGTCTGGCCAGATGTCCTATGCTGGCTCTAAGTCAGCACGTCAGATAAAGTTCCTGATGTGTTCAGCTTTCGGTTTGGCTGGAGCTCAGTTTGTGGTGCTGACTCATTCAGTGATTACTATCCTGGCACTGCACAACATTTCAGCACAAAGGCATCCTGGTGCATGTCTCAGCAGGAAGGAATCTCTGTTGGACTCCAGGAGAGAGTGAGTTGCAGTGGCCAGACCTGAATATTTAAGCTGCTCTTAGCCAATCACACGTGGCAAGAGGCCATGTGTGCACAGCAGCTAGAACTCTCCAGCCAGAAACACCAGCTCTGCCACCCACAAGACGCCCATGTAGGAGATGGCTCTGCCAATCTTCCATGCTGTCTCCGGAAGGCTGGGCATTGCCCAGACCATCCCGCCATCCACACGGGCCCAGTAGAAAGATGAGACTCTAATGCTTAAAGATTAATCAGAGGCTTATATATTTGGTAATAATCAGTAACAAGATACCCATACAATTAGAAGTGTAACCCAATACCCAACCTAGATATACCAACTACCTTTGACTGCTACAGACACGTGAACATCTGCCTCCATCTCCTCTCTTCTCTCTCTCTCTCTCTTTTTCTCTCTCTCTCTCTCTCTCTCTCCTTCTAGTTCCTCCTCTTCCTTTTCCTCTTCTCCTCCTTACTCCTCCTCTTCCTGTCCTAACTCCTCCTACCTTAGCTCCTCCTACAATATTATAATGCAGAAATGCATTCAGTCCAACTTCAAAAGTCCCCATAATCTATCCATCTGTCTCAACCCTGTTTAAAAGTCTAAAGTCTCTTTAGAGACTCATATAATTTCTTAACTGTAACCTTTTATAAAATCAAAATCAAAAGCAGATCACATACGATGGCACAGGATACACATTACCATTCCAAAATGGAGCATAGGGAGTACAGTGAGGAAGTACTGGGCCAAAGCAAGACCGAAAAACACCTAGACAACCTCCTATCTCTATGTCCTGTTGTCAAAGCACTCTTTAATCTCCAACTCCTTTGTTAAGGGTGTGAAAATTGCGAAGACCCCAGACTCAGATAGTATGCAAAAGCAAAGAGCATTTATTCTTCAGAAATAATTCAACATGGGAAGGGGAGTGTTTCAACCATTCTTCAAAATGGCCACCCCAGGCAAAGGCACTCAGGCCTTCTTATAGGGAACTGGGGAAATGCTCTTGAAGGAATAGGAATCTAAAATTTCATTGGTGGGTGCTAGGGGGTGTCAGGTGATCAGTGGTCTACATTCCTATGTCATAAATGTTCAGTCATATGTGGCCAGTGGTCTGCATTCCTATATCACAAACGTTCAACCATGTGATGATATAGGGCTGCCCAGAGCAGATGGCCCATTTGGAGATTAGATATTTCCCCATTTTGTGGTCATCCCCAGGTTATTCTTTGGGAGAGAGTTTTATGATCTTGTTCTGGATTTTTCGGTCTATTTCTAGAGCTGCTGTCTTATGACCTAGTTTCTGGGACTCATGGTCTATTACTGATGCTGGTGCCTATGGCCTTTTTTGAAATCAGGCCTGGTCCTCAAAATAGAGACAAATGGGGTTTATATTGTCCTTCTACTTTCAGCTTTGTTAACTGCAACACAGTTCTTGCTCTTGGGCTGGTTCCACTGGCCGTTAACAGCTGGTCTCGAACTTATAGAGATCTTCTTGCCTTTGCCTCTGGAATGCTGAGATTAAAGGTGTGAAATACTACCCTTGACAATCCACTGATATCTTTTCCTCCACCTTTAAAGTTTGATGTTTTCATTTTTGCTATCATTATCTGTGCATTTTGTATGCATTTTAAATGTTATTATGAGGATAAATATCAAAACATTTCCTTTATAGCTTTTACAGTAGTTTCATAATGTGAGATTTTACACTTCAGTCTTCAGTCCATTTGAGAATGATTTTGAATGACATGTACTGTAAGGTTCAGGTTTAGCCTTTTGCTTGATGGTACTCGGTTTTTCCAGCAGCATTTATGGAAGAGATTTTCCTTCCCGCATTGCTTAATTCTGCCTACTGGGCTCCCTGTTCTGTTCCATCATTGATCGGTGTTTATTTTATGCCATGTTATCTTGATTCCTGTAGCTTTCTATACTTTGAAACCAAGAAATGTTATATATGCTGCTGTGTTCATTCTCAGAATACTTTGGATGCTGCTGGAGGGATGGCTCAGCCATTAAGAACACTCAATCTTAAAGAAGATCTGGGTTCATTTCCCAGCATCACATGATTGCTCACAACCATTCACAAGACCATGCTGAACATACATATAGATGAGCAAAACAGTCATCTACATACAATGAAATAAATAAGTAAATAACTAAATTAGAAATACTTTGAGTATTTGGAGACTTTCATCATTCTGTATGAACTTCAGTGTATTTTCTTCTTCCTCCCTCTCTCTCTCTCTCTCTCTCTCTCTCTCTCTCTCTCTCTCTCTCTCTCTCTCTCTTTCTCCCTCTCCCCTCCCCCTACTTCTCCTCCTCTCACCCTCCCTCCCTCTCTAGTTTTTGAGTCAGTGTTTCTCTATGTAACTTTGGTTGTCCTGGAACTCACTCTTTAGATCAAGCTAGTCTTCAGCTTAGAGATGTGCCTCCTTCATCCTCCCAAGTACTGGGATTAAGTGCATGCACAATGGTGGTGATTTGAAAAGGAATGGCCCTCACAGACTAATGAGCTTGAGATCATGGCCCATAGTGAGTGCTACTATTCAGTGATGTGACCTTGTTGGAGGAAGATGTGTGATTGTGGAGGTGGGCTTTGTGGTCTCCCATGTCTATGTCTATGTGGTAAGCAGTCTCCTTCTGTTGCCTTTGCATCAAGACGTAAAACTCTTAGGTCGTCCTCCAGCACCATGTATGCCTGCATTCCACCAAGCTTCACTCCATGATAATGGACTAAACCTCTGAAACTGTAAGCCAGTTAAGTGTTTTCCTTTTTAACAGTTTCCATGGCCATGGTTTCTCTTCACAGCAATAAAACACTAAGACAACCACCATTTCTGGCTTTTTTCTTTTTCTATGGAGAATTCTAGTGGGATTTTAAGAGAATAACATAGAGTCTGTAGGTCATTTTGATTAGTATGAACATTATAACTCTAATTCTTACAATCAGTGACCATAGATGTGTCCCCGATTATCTCTGTCTTTTTCAGTTTCTTTCATCTGTCTGCAGTTTTCCATACTCTGATCTATGACCCCTTTGCTGAGATGTTTGAATTTAATTTTCACATCATATGTTGTAGAGTATATGAATGAAACTGATTTTTTTGCACTGTTTGCTGACTTTTTTAATCCTACAACTTTATACTCAGTTTATTATTCCTAACATCATTTACTGGATTTTTCAGGGTTTTCTAAGTTTATTATCAAGTTGTATAGAAGTAGAGAGTCCTTAGCCTCTTCATTTCCAGCCTGGGGGCATTTTAGTTCTTTTCTCTCCTTAAGTTTTTGTTTGTTTCTTTGTTTGTTTTGAGTTGGTTGGTTGGTTGGTTTTTGTCCCAACAAGCTAGGACTTCCAGTACCATATGGAGCACGGGGTGTAAAAGTGGGCACCTGCCTTGTTTAAACTTCTCACTCACTGTCAACTATACTGTTAGCTGCTTTGTATGGCAAGTCCTCCAACCACCCTTTTTGCTTTCTGTGTGTGTGTGTGTGTGTGTGTGTGTGTGTGTGTGTGCACGTGCAAGCATGTGCAAGTATGTGTGCGGGCATGCACTCCTGCACACTAGTGTGCACAAGCATTTCTTCACATACACACCTAGTTTACTGATAGATTTCATCAGAAAGTGTATTGAGTTTTGGCAATTTTTCTGTTTCTGCATTTGTTGACAGGATCATGAACATTTTATCCTTTATTCTCTTCATTTGGTGCATCACATTTATTGATTAGGGTATCATTCAACTGTCCTTGCACATGGATGGCCATGTGAGGGCATGGAGTGCAGGAGTAAGAGAACCAGCATCTTCGTTGAGTTTTCCCTCTAGTGTACCTGAAATTTCTATTTTTTTAAAAGATGCTTTTCTTATCTTTCTTATTTTCATTGTTTGGCTTCCCAGAGGTTAGTTTGATTTGCTCTTTATTCTTAAGGTATAAATTAAGATTGTTAACCGGAAGCCTTATTTAACTTTCATGTAAGCATTTATTACTTCACATTTCCCCTCAACCATTCTTTTCCCTATGTATGGCAGACTCTTTTCCAAAAAAGATATTTTTAATGTCTGTTGCAAATAGTAACAGGTATACACAAGACAACTAGGTCATCAGACCTTGAGATTTTAGTTAGATAAATGTTGATATAATTAAAAGTATTTTATTATTTTATGTGTATGTGTGTGTATCATGTGTGTACCTGGTATCCATGAAGTCCTGAAGAGGGTAACAGGTTCCCTGGAAGTGGAGTTACAGATGGTTGTTACTACCATGTGAGTGTTTGTTATTGAACATGGGTCCTCTGGAAGAGCAGCCAGTGTCTTTAATTACTGAGACATTCTTTGACCCTATCAATTTTTTGTTTGTTTTGTTTTTAATCACTAAATCTCAATATATGTTTGTGGTGGCTTCAAGAATGGCTGCCATAGGTTCATAAATTTGAATGCTCAGTCACCAGGAAATGGCACTATTAGGAGGTGTGGCCTATTGGAGTGAGTTTGACCTTACTGGAGGAAGTATATCACTGGGGGTGGGCATTGGGATTTCATATGCTCAAGCCAGGTCAAGTGTCTGGGTCTCTTCCTGCTACCTGCTGGTCCAAATGTAGAACTCCCAGCTCCTTCACCAGCACCATGTCTGTCTGTATCCTCCCATGTTCTGCACCATTGTGGACTATTCTCTGAAACTGTTAGGCTAAATTAAATGTCTCCCTTGGTCATATGTTTCTTCATAGCAATAGATCAGGGACTTCTACAGTTGCCATGGTCATGGTGTCTCTTCATAGAAATAGAGAACTGACTAGGATGATTGTATTTACTCAAGTCATCCAAGAGACCCTTACCTGGGTCAGCAAAGAACACTTTTTGTTTTCAAATCCTAGCAGACCCAAGAGATGAATGCACAGCCACTAAGTGCCCATTCACCTGTGAGAGTAACAATGGACTCATTGCTGATTTGAAGATGACATAAATGAAGCTATTCACATGATTGAGAGGGCTATTTTTTTAGGGCCTGACACAGTACATGAAATAGAGAAATGTTTAAAGCATATTTTCTTTGTATATGGGAAGAGCATGTGATGTCACAGCTCATTACTCTTTCAAAAGGGGTGCTGTACCATCAGGTCTGGCCAACCTGTCTGATCTATGTCAAACCATCACCACCACCACCACCAACAACAACAACAAACCTCTGCCAGATTCACAGACAGACAGACAGGAGTGCACAGAAACTGAAGAGATGACTAAACCTTTCCTTTGTTGAATCATTAGAAGAAAGTCTGTCATCACTGTATGTGATCTGATTCTTCCCAGAATCTGACATTTGAACTTTCAGAATGCACCACATGTTTCTGTGGGTTGTGCTGTCTAGCAATGCTCCTAGGCCTCTGTTTGAGACGTTCACTTGATGACAAGGAGGATCATGGGAAGAAATGTGCCGTGTCCCCTTAGAAGCTCCACAAGTCATTGAACCCCTTCAGTCATGGCTCATGTTCCAGGAACTTAGTGCTCAGTTTCTGCATGGGGACCACTCCTGCATCTGTCTGCTACCGGGGAACTCTGCTTGCCTCATTGTCTTTTGGTGTATGAGCACGTGAGGGTTTTTCTGTGGTTTCGTTCATGTGGTGCTATAATATTTTACAGTTGCTTTTCTATCAGGCATTTCTGTTGGATTAGGTGAGAAAATGAGTTTCCCATCTTTCCCTGCAACTAACTTAGTGTCCACTTCTCCCGAGTCTCCCAGAGTCAAACCATTAGCTTCAGATACATATTGAGGCTAATTCTGGGCTGTAGTGTCTTTGATTCCCTTAGCTTTACCTTTCTACATTAGTGCTAGTTACTGCAGAAACACGACTTCAGATTTAGAAAGTGCTTTCTGAGCTTCCACCAATGTCTCTTTGGTTGCAGAACTGTTGCCCTGAATTAGAAGGCTCCTGGCACTTTGGCCTTCTGTTTGTTGACATCCACTGAAGGAGGGCATTCTCAGGACATATCAGGTGAGTTCTAGCCATAATATCAGGCTCCAAAGAGTCAGTGCCTGTGTTGAGGTGGGCTCTGCAGTGACACAACTGTTGGGAAGTCACTTCAGCTCCTATAAGTAACCTCTCACCAGTCTCCTGTTAGGAATCCCAAAGAAAATTCAGTGGATCCCCACGTTGAACAACTACACAATTGGTACTTTGATCTACCATTACGTTCTATTTCTGGAGTGTGTGTGTGTGTGTGTGTGTGTGTGTGTGTGTGGTGTTACAAATTTGTTATTCTTGGAGCGTAACTTCCCCATTTCCATCCCAGGGTGCTCAAATGGGACTTTCTTAATCCTTCCCATTTCTTATCTTAGCTCTTATTCAGGTCTTGAGGAGTCTGGCATCACCAGAATGTCTTGAGAACAGGCCCAGTTGTGGAGACCCTAGTGAGTGCCATGAATGCCATGAATATAAACCTGGATGCAGGGTCCGAGGTTGCCCTATACCTGGCTCTCCATCAGCACGTGAGTTACTTCTCCAGCTTGACTACTAGAGTACAGACAGCTTGTCATCTAGGGTCTGGCTGGCTCCACTCTACTGCCATTGATGTTCTTCTTGGTGGTCATTCTTTGGCACTGGCATTTCTAAAATGCTAGAGTCTTTGGCTCTAGCCACATTCTCACTGTCCAGGGCCTCTCTTCATGGATTCCAACGCTGCCACACAGTGCCAACCCTCAGCTGCTTTCCATGACCCTTTCACATCTTCAAAACCACCAGGCTGGCTCTTACACTACTTCAAGTATCAGCACAAGGTCCAACCTTGGTCATGTCTGAAACACAGCTTCTGTGTACTGACTCTCAGAAAATACTTTCCAGATGGTCTCACCTCAATGATGCTACTCTCTCATGATGACTGCTAAGTTCTCAGCTCCAGCTGAACAGCATCCAGTATCCCAGCAAAGCAAAACTTTCACTAAAATAGTTCTGGAATCTTGTTGATCACAACTGATTCTTCAGCCCCAGCTACCTAGAAACATTGGTTCTTAACTCAGATGGCTTGGTAGCATCTGCTTCCCTAAACCTCACAAGTCATGCCTCCATTGTCTGCACTGCTCTCAACACTCCTATTATCCACAGTCCTGAAGAATGGACCAGTTACCTGTCAGTGCTCAATGAATTTTCTAGCCAAGAAGTACAAAGTCTTTCTAGAAACCTCCCAAAACACATGTCAGGCTCTGCTGCATCAGTACTACACACTATCTCAGTACGAACTTGTCTGAGTTGGGGTTACTGTTGCTGTGCTAAAACATCATAACCAAAAGGGAAGAAAACAGTTTATTTGGTTTATACTTCCAAATCAATGTTTGTCTTTTGAAATAAGTCAGGACAGGCCTCAAAGAGGTCAGGAACCTGGAGGCAAGAGCTGATGCAGAGATCATGGGTGGGTACTGTTTACGAGATTTCTCCTCATGGCTGGCTTAGCCCGCTTTCTTATAGAAAAGGACCACCATAATGGACTCTAACTGCCCTCCTTGGTCACTAGTTAATAAAATGCCCTACAGGCTTGCTTCCAGCCTGATATTTTAGAAGTGTTTTAGAATTGAGGTTCCCCCCTCTCAAACAAGGTTAGCTTATGTCAAGTTGACATAAAACTACTGGCACATATCTTATATTTACCAGTTTCCTTAGATATTGCTAAATTAACTAGCATATTTGTTAGAAGTACCTGTGAGCCACTCTAACCAAGACCCCTGGTACATTGGTACAACCGATGTCATAACTGGCCATTGCAGTCCAGTTATTTTAAACTATGTTTTGCATTTTGATTCTGAAACATTCAACTTTATTGTGAAGTTTATTGTAGGAAGTGCCCTGTGCATAATAATATTCAGGCTACATTCTCTTATTAACAAATTTATTAAAGGGTTGGAGAGAAGGCTCAGTAGTAAAGAGCACTTGCTGTTCTTGGAGAGGTCCTGAGTTCAGTTCAGATACTCCAGCTCCACAAGATCCAATGCCATGCTCTGGCCTATGGAAGCACCAGGTACACATGTCACATACAGACATACATACAGGCAATATACTCATTCAAATTAAGAATAAAAATTAGTCAAACTTTTAGCAATGTATTTGCACATTAATTGTACACCATTATTGGTTTCACTATGATGTGTTCACATACGTGTGTAAGACATTTTGGTCACATCAGCCCTTCAATCACCTCTCATGTCCCCTGCCCACTCCCACCGTAGCTCTCCTCTCCTCAGTGACTCACCCTCTACTTTCATGGGAGTTCTCTTTAAATTAAAAATCCTAATCTATCAAATGACTTAATTTGGACTTATTTATAGGAGTGTGGGCAAGGTGTTGTTTGCAGGAATACGTGCTCCTTATTAGTGATCACACCAATGAATACAATCAGCTCTGGTGCCATTAACTGTGGAAAAATTCTCAGTGATTGAGGAACCTCATGAGGCCCTTGGCTCCATGAAGGGATGATTGACAGGCCTGCTCCTGTGCAGGGATCATGCAAGTTCTCAGAGCTGCTGAGAGTTCAAAGGCGCAGCAGTGAGGTCATGGCTGGAGTTCAACGTTCTCCTACATACATTATTCCCTATGTTGTGAGGGATTCCTGAATCTTGACAGGGTGATATGGATGTTAGGTGAAGTAAATGCTTTTATCCTCATGCCTTGGGCTTTTCCTCCTGGGGCTACAGTTTGGTGTTCTGGTTAGGAACCTCTCCTCTTGTCTCCTTTGGCCCCTAGTTCATCTGTGGCTTGTGGACATTGATGTGGCAGTCCCTCAGCAGCTGAAGATTTCTTACTAGGGAGATTTTGCAGTGAGAGCCAGACTGTGATTGTGAAAGTAGTTAGCCCTTGATTCTAGCACAAAAGTCTGAAAGTAACTTCTTAGCTTGTACCCTGACATGTCATGGCGGCCCTAACTAATAAAGATGGTATAGAGTTCCAGACCACCAAACCTCTTCTCAGACAGACCCATATTTATTTAGGGTCAAAGCCACTATTGCATGCAGAATGGAAGGTAGTAAGACAGAGAGAGTTAACTTGCAGTCCTAATTGGCTGTGTGAAAATACCTTTGCAATTGTTGAGAATTGATATAGGCTCAATGTTCCTGCATGGGTCATGATAGGAGTGCATGCAAGTGAGATGCTCAGAAGGTTCTCATGGTCTGAGCAGAAGGAAATTCATTGACCTGGAAGTCAGCCTCTCAACAGGTAAGTGTTGGTTGCTAGAAACATAGATGCTCAATGGTAAAGGCACTTGCCCTGCAAGCATGAGGACCAGAATCCCCATCCCTAGGACCCAGTGGGACACCTATTACAAGTCCCCTGCAGAACAACCCTTCCAAGGACAGATGAGTCCCCAGCCTGCTCCTTACCTCTTTGGGTACAATAGTTCCACTTAACACACTTGTAAATGGAAAAAATAAAAGACCGCAAAGTCTATGCAACTAAAGACTATTAAGATGATGATTCCCACTGAGGTGGATAGTTTATCCTTAGGAAGTTGTCCAGTAGGTGGCAGCTGGGTAGTTGACGTATGCTGGATGATATTGGGGGAATTTGATGTAGATCCTTAAAAAAAGATAGGAAAGTTCTCGATAAAGTTTAAAAACACACCTCCATCAGCACCTTCTCTCCCTAGGTAGCCATGAGGAATTCACAGGTAAGAATGATTTTACAGTTTTGGCAGAGCTTATTTCATCCCAATGAAAAGTTAATGTCTATCAAACCATCACACAATTTGATAGATGTACTGAGGATATCGCTTTCTGGATGTTGGGAAAATTGATAGTGTTTAATTGTATCAGAGTAAGATAATAAATCCTTTAGAAGTGATGGTGGAGCTGGTGGAAGGGCAGCTATTCCTGAGGATGAGAAGGCTGGAAGTCTACAGTGATGCCCACAGACTTGGGGCTCATTAGCAGGCCATGTAGAGCCTGGACTACTGCTTAATAGGGAATGAGAAACACTGGGCTGTGAGGGGGAATGAGGCATCCTTGTGGTCATCGCTGGCTCCCCAGATAGGAACACTACAGAAATTATTCAGAGGAGCAGACTCTATTCAAGAGGCCCATCAGCTCTGAACCCTCTTTTCTATGCATTCATTGACTGTCTTAGGTTGGAAAGACTCCTCGGATGCATACCATGTTACCCGGAGGACTTACCTCAAAAGTACTTTTTGTGACATTTATCAAGTGTTGAAGTATAAAGTGTATCTGATAATATCTGTGTTTTAGGGTCTTAAATCCAGCTGAACATACAGGGGAAAAGGAGGCATCATAGAACATGTGGTAAATCCAACATGGAGCCAGGTGTTCAGGAAAGCTCTGGAGGAATGGTGCAGCTTGGCATGGAAGGGGAGCTGCCAGCTGTGAGCTCAGTGCTCACCTGTGTTCCCACTGGGCCCCCACTGGGAACACTGCATCTGATCTCAGGTTCTCCCATGTTACACCACACACCTAATCCATTCTCAAGGAGAAACCTCTGTCTGTTTCTGACCTGCTTGAAGCCCCAATCTCCTACCCTTCTCTCTGTCTTGGTTTATTACTTCCCTGTCACCCACGAGTGAATCCCCAGATACTACATTAAATGTCTGATGCAGTGGTTTAAAGGACAGTGTCCTCTATATGCTTAGGTGTGTGACTACTTGGTCACCAGTCACATCCAAACACCAGGCAGCCGTCTGCACAGGTTTAGGAAGTATAACGTTGCTTGAGAAAGTATATCATTGAGAGTGTGACTGTGAACCCAAAAACTTCTTGAATTCTCATTTCTCCATCTCTGCATCTTGCTTAAGCTCTCAGCTCACTGTTCCAGCCATCATGCCTGCCTGCTGCCGTGCTCCCTGCTGTGATGGTGATGGACTCATGTCCCTTTGAAGTTATAAGCCCACAACACCTTCCTTCTCTATGGTCCCTTGGTTCTGGTGTTTTATCATAGCAATAGAAAATAACTAATACAGCAATTAGATCAGGATTCAAATCTTTGAATGTCAAACAGTCTCATTTACACCTGCTCATCTCTGTCCTTGTAAGTTGAAAGCAGCCAGAGATAAAATAGTCATAAAGACCATGGCTGGACCTCCCTCTAGTGTTCTATGACCCAGAACAACCTATCAGCCAGAGGAGGGAAGCCTAGAAAATGGCCCTGGGTAGAGTTCATGACAGTTTGTAATTGAAGAATTACCTTCCTTGGGTAGATCTTGGGATGGTAATGGATTCTGAGACAGTGTGGCATCTGGTTTTAGGCTATTGGAAGTCCCATTAGGCCTCAGGAAGGCATCGTGAGGTAAGCTGTTTCCCACTAGGGTATTAGATGAACAGATCACAATCAGACAAGGTATCCAGAAGTAAGACATTGCTGCAGGGAAACAAAAGGTCACTTGTGTGTTCAGAGCTCCCTAGCAGGAAGGGACAAGGACTCGTGACTGACAGAGCATCTCCTGTTCTCCAGATGGTTGTAAATCTTATCTCATCTAGAGAAAGTGACTGAGGTCAGTCCTCAAGTAAGTTGACCCCTCTCCCCTCGGCAAGCACCTCAGGCTTCAAGGAGAGTCCTCTATGCTCCAAGGGAGCCTAGGAATCCATTGGACAGCAATGGAGAGATAAGAGGTCTAAAACCAGGACCTCATCCTGCCATTTCTAGCTGACTGGGAAGTCACAGGCAGCACAGAACCCACTGCTGTCTGGGAAAGATGCAGCTTCCACAGTACTCTTGAAGACACTCTGGGGGGATGGGCCCAGTACTGGTCCATGGGAAATACCCTGATCTGGGTTAGAGGACAAACCTGCTAATCCTACAGTAAAGCTTGCTAGACTGAAATAGAAAAGTAGTGACTCATTTATAAAGCAAAAGAACCTTCTCCTGCCTAATGAACATCTTTATCTGATGCCATCTACCCAGGAGGTAGATTACATGGGATTAGGACCAAGGGCAGAAGTTTTCACAGGTCCCCACCCAATACCATCTCCAGGGTCCTCCACAAAGGACAAGGCCTTCCAGGCCTAATTAGATGAAGTGTCCTCAGGCATGAGTACAGAACGGCCCCTGGTGGACAAGGGTCTAAAAGGCATTCTGTGGATAGGAAGGTGGGGAAGGCCAGGTGGGGAGGGAAGGGAGTTGAGCAGGCTGGTGGCTGATGAGCCATGTGGGCACTGAAGCTGAGCTGGTGTCACACACCTGTAATCGCAGCACTTGGTAAATGGACACAGAGAAGGCATTGTTTCAGATTCTAGTGTGGCGATAGTGTGAAGCCTTAAAATGATATAAAAACAGAGCAAAAGAAGGAGAGAGGGAAAACAGTAAGATGGAGAGTGGTTGTAGCTGCCTTGTCCCTGGAAGCGTCTGTTGTGATCTCCAGGACAAGTACATGGGAAGGTGGGAAGGAAGGTCAGGTGGAAACAGGATCCTGAATGACAGAGGGCTTGTGAGGGATCTCTGGGGATGGCAGTCTATAGCACAGTCTGCCTTAGGTCCAGGGGAGCTGTCTGAGACTGCCTCCTGGTCTTGCACTGCCCCAACATCCCCAATCCTGGTGACTTCCTGCAGACCCAGATAGTGCTGAGGGCATTGCCAAGTTCTCCCTTCTGTGAACTGGGCTCTTCACTCCTTACTGCCCTCATGGTGTAACTCTTCCCTTACCTTCTTCAATCCACTGGAGCCCGGGTCTAGGAGAGCCAGAGTTCCCCCAGGATTGGGAACTTCCTGTCTTAAGCTATATCCCTGTTTGGTACACCAACCCCTCTCCATGTAGGCCCAGGGGACTCACCAGTCAGCAGCTTGCTGTATCCACAGCTCAGTAGAATTAAAAGCTTCAGAATCAGAGAATGATTGCTCTTGGTGGCTGCTGCCTTGGCCATGGTTCCTTCTGACAGACAGGACAGCCTCTGCAGCAAAAATGGGGAAGTTTAGCATGTCCCCCACTGAGCACCCAGCACAGACTAAAGCAAGAATTTCAAACAACTGGCTGTGAATTCAGGCCTCCCATGCTCTGACCTTGCATCTCCCTAGTCCACCTTTCCTTACATTTCTTCCTGCTATCTCTCCCTGGCTTTGTGGCTTGGAACCTCCCTCCTGTGAACCGCAAGGGGGTGGGGGGCTCTCACACTGGGGCATTTGGAGGCTACAACTCTGAACCCAGTCCTGAGAATAACCTGTTCAGGCCTCCCACGCCCCACCCGCGGTCCCTTCTTCATCTGCTCACCAACAGCTGCACACTCAGGGACTCTTGGCAACAGTGTCAGAAAGGTGAAGGAAGAATAAACTGGATGCCTTGAGCTAGCGCTTCTGAGGACTGAAACCTGAGTTTGAATCATTTATACTGGGGCACGCCCAGCCCACAGCCTCTGTGTGCTGGGAGGAGTTCTTTGCTTGAACCACTTCCCCTGAATCTTTTTAAGCTTCACTTACACCTTCAGTCTCGATCTAGACCCCTTCTAGGATCCCTCAGACCCCAGGCAGCTCTTCCTCACTTCCCACCGAACTTCCTTCCCTTCCTCTGTCTCAGTTCTCCTTCACCAGAGACTCATTTGCCCCTTTCCTATCACCCCTCAAGTTTTTTGTACCCTCAGATATTTTTTGTCCCACAGCCTCCCCTCCCCCAACTCTCCTTAGTCCCATCTCCATCTCCTTCTTCCTATCTCCCTCCCCTCTGCCCTTTCCCCCACCCCCACCCCATCCCCCACCTCCAACCCCTGCTCCAGACAATTATTGTCCTGTGAGGAAGGAAGGCTGGTGCTTTTCTACTTAGCTCTGTGACAGGGGAATCTAAGACCTTCTGGAAAGTTCTGCAATCACAGTTTTCTTCCAATTGGAAGCAGCTTCTGGGGCCTGAAAAGATGCTCAGAAGTTAAATGTACACAATGCCTTTTTGGAGGACCCAGGTTGGACTCTCAGTGCTCACATAGCAGCTCAGAACCTTCTGTGACTGCTGCTCCAGGGGAATACAGCAGGCTTCCTGCCTCTGTGCACACTGTATACACAGGCTGTAGAAACACAGAGAAAACACCCATGATGAGATAAAACTGAATGAATCTTCCCCTTTCTGTTGTAGAACAGGCTTCTGCATAGGGAGCATCCAGATCCCTGTAGATTATGTGGGAATCACTTGTTTTTCAGTCTGTTTTGCAAGTGAACTATATATTTGTAAGTGTGTCTGTGTGTGTGTGTGTGTGTGTGTGTGTGTGTGTGTGTGTGTGTTAGAGTGTCAGATGAATGAATATACAAGGCAGAGATTAACTTTAGGTGAAGATTCACCAGTGCCATCTAACTGGTGGGTTATTTCAGGTAAAGAACTGGACATGCTCACTGCTAGTCTGTGTGGGATGAGCCACAGCTAATGACAGCCACTGTTGAGTGTGACAGACCCCTATGCAGTGCACTCTCCTCACACACTGGCTTGGGAACTTCCTGCAGGGAACTCAGAGCAGCTGTCTCTCCAAGGTGCTCAGGCTGATCTACCTTGCTGAGGTGTGCAAGTCTCTCCTTATGGAAACACTCTGATGAGACAGTCACTCACCTTCTCTGTCCTTTGAGCTTCCTGATAGAGTACTCACACTGTTTTCAAGTAATTGCTTATGTGCCATTTGGTCTGTGGGCTCAGCTGTTAGCTGTATCTATGATTCTGTCTTACGCAATTTAAGTGAATTTTGTGTAATTTTTTTATATGATAAAGTCCCTCAAAGAGTGTCATCTAAATTGGCTTACAAGTAAATTAAAGTGATTATAAGTAGAGTCTTGTTTTCTTTTAAGTAATTACATCTAAATCATTTTAAATTAGATTCTGTACAAGCATGGATGTATAGAAGCCTTGCACAATGTCACCAAACAATTGAAGTGTGATGTTTCCTTGTTTTAGCTGATAAGAATTCAACCTCACATATGATGCTCCAGCTGGATCTTCTCCATAGAGGACAGCAGTGGATAGATGTGGACATCCAGGCTTTTAAGGCTGGAAGAGAAAACCCTAAATTGTGTCAAGACTCTTATAACAGAAAGTAAAAGAGAAAGGAACACTAAGACTGAGAAGACACAATGGTTAGAGGTTAGAGGTGAATTGCTGATAAAACAGGGAATATTTTCAAATAAGAAGAGAATTCTAAGATCAGTTTTTTTGTTTTTTAATTTTCTTTTAAATAAATGCCATAGACAGTTTTGATGTCAACTTGGCACAAACTAAAATCATCTGAGAGGAGGGAACCTCAACTGAGAAAAAGCCACCATAAGATCAGACTGTAGGTAATTCTGTCAGACATTTTCCTAATTAGTGATTGATTACAGATGGGGGTCCAGCCCACCGTGGAGAAGCCATCCCTGGGCTGGTGGTCCTGGGTTCCATAAGAAGTCAGGCTGAGCAAACCAGGGGGTATCAACTAAGCAGCACCCCTCCATGGTCTCTGCATCAGCTCTTGCCTCCAGGTTCCTGCCCTGTGTGAGTTCCTGTCCTGACTTCATTTGATGATAAACAGTGATGTGGAAGTGTAAGCAAAAATTAAAAGCTTTCCTTCCCAAGTTGCTTTAGTCTTGCTGTCTCATTACAGCTGTAATAACCCCGAGGAGGATAATTATACATATATATGTGTATGCATATATATGAACACTCATTTTATATTTTATCTAAAAAAATTCCATATAATATATATTTTAATTTTTCACAAGAATGTCTGTGAAAGTTAACTTAAAAAGAGCAATGACATGGGGCCTTGTGGTGTATACTTTTAATTCCAGAACTCAAGAGGCAGAGGAAGACAGATCTCTGTGAGTTTGAGGCCAGTCTAGTTTACAAAGTAAGGTTCAAGACAGCCAGACCTATGTAGAGAGACCCTGTCTCAAAACAAATAAAGAAACAAATAAGAAAACAAAAAGCCACTAAGGAAAAGCTATTTCCTTAAATATCATAAATATATATCCAATCAAGATAATGCCTGTGTGGCTTCCTCTGAGATTGTCAGGCTATTCACTACTTAAAATCCTGGGTTTTAATTGAGTGAGAACTTACTATAAGATCAATTTTGGTCAGTCCTCAAGTCTACAAAGGCTGGATTTCAAATGACTATTTGTCTTCAGTACTGACACAGGTGACATTCTCCATATTCAGTAGGTCACACTCAGAGGCCAAAATCAATTAAGAAATCAGGGCAAAGATGAAAGCCAATGTTTTGGCTCTGATTCCCAAGTCAAATATTTCCCCCAGGGGACAGTTTTCACACCTCTAAACAGGACCTATAACTCTGATAAGTCACCTGGCTTCTTTTAAAAAACAATTCAAAATAAACATGTTTTGAGGCTTTATTTCCAGCCTCCTTCTGGACCCCCCAACCCCCTCCTACTTTTTCTTACCACTTCCTCACATATTCAGAACCCCATTTTAGTCATTATTGTTTATATGTGTGTGGGGCTGCGTTGTAGATGTATCAGCTGGGGTCTGAAACACAAGGTCAGCTGTTCTCTGCTTTTTAACTGTACTTACTTTTCTTTTTTCTTTTTTTCTCTCATTTGTTTTCTTGTTTTTTGGACCTGGTGTCTCCCTATGTAGCTCTGGATGTCCAGGGACCTGCTATGAAAACCAGGCTGGCCTTGAACTCTCAGTGATCCACCTGCCTCCTCTTCCCAAGTGCTGGGACTAAAGGCATGGAACACCATGCCTGGCCTGGCCAGAGAGCTACACTTGAATGTGCACACAAGGATAAGTATGTGAAGTATAGCTAGAGTCTGTATTGTTATGGTAACACGGCAGTTTAAGGTTCTTCCCCAGGGTCTATGGCCTCTACAGAGCATTCCCCTTGATGAGAGAGAGCTTGGGTAGATGTGAGCTCTTACTTCAACCAGCATGCATTCTGGGAAGAGGAGGGAGGGCATCTCAGGGAAGCATGCTCAGTACTTCCATGGGAAGCTACCTTGTGGGAAAGACCCTGACTCATTCCAGCAAAGGGAAAACTAGTAAAGGAAAACCAGAGAAGCCACAAGGCATTACCCAAATCTTGACAGCCTGAAATACCTCAGACTCCCATGGGTTGTTTGTGCTCAGTCCTCTCAGGAAGTGCTTCTGCAGTGGGTGGGACCTTCAGAAGGCCACAACATGTACAGAAACCTTAAAGATACAAAAGGGGTAAGCTAATGCATATATCCTATTTTTAAAGCTTGTAAATTCAAAACTATACACTTTGTTTGGTACTCTATGTATAGAGGGTGTTCTGATAGGAAGAAGTGTGTGGTAGGACCTGGAAAAGTTGAGTGACAAAACTCATGGGAACTCTCTTCAGAATTATAAT
This sequence comes from Mastomys natalensis, assembly GCA_021653895.1. Classification (NCBI taxonomy): domain Eukaryota; kingdom Metazoa; phylum Chordata; class Mammalia; order Rodentia; family Muridae; genus Mastomys; species Mastomys natalensis. The sequence goes on along the minus strand of JAJTUV010002654.1, from coordinate 49,605 downwards.
TAAGAGGAACAATATTAACCATGGTCTATGCAGTGTACTTTCTCTCTGGGGATGGTGGGAGTGTGAGGTTGCTTACCTAAAGGACAGGTGGTTCTCAGTGCATCTGGGGATGCTCAACCATGCCCATTTGAAACAAGTTCCCAGACAGTTTCCTGACTGCTAAGGTTAAAGCATGTGAATTTGATAATGTAAATTTAGAGGCCCCTTAAAATAAAACAAGAGGCATAGATGAAAGAATCTCCATTGAACTTGAAGTGAGGTAACCTGAATACAAGATACAGTGGCAGAAACAAGAGAGACCTGTCGTTCTGAGTCAAGGTGAAAGGCAATAAGCAACTCTTGAAAGTTTTCCTCTGAGCACTACTCATACTGTGGCATGCACATGCCTACACACACACACACACACACACACACACACACCAGATACACAGCACACACATACACAATAACAGATACATACAACACACACACTAACAACAGATACACACCACTTACACACACACACATACAAACCAACAGATAATACCACAGACACACATATAAACAACAGATACACACAACATACACACACAAAGACAGATACACACACCACACATATACATGCACAAACAACAGATACATACCACACACCCAGACACACACACAAACAACAGATACACACCATACACACACATGTGTAGGAGGAGCTAAGGTGGGAAGAGTTAGGAGAGAAAGAGGAGGAGTAAGGAGGAGGGAGAGAAAAGGAAGAGGAGGAGCTAGGAAGAGAGAGAGAGAGAAAGAGGAGATGGAGGCAGATGTTCATGTGTCTGTAGCAGTCAAAGGTAGTTGGTATATCTAGGTTGGGTATTGGGTTACACTTCTGATTGTATGGATATCTGGTTACTGATCATTATCAAATATATAAGCCTTTGACTAATCTTTAAGCATTAGAGTCTCATCTTTCTACTGGGCCCGCGTGGATGGCGGGATGCCCAGCCTTGCAGAGACAGCATGGGAGATTGAGCCATCTCCCACTGGCATGTCGTGGGTGGCAGGGCTGGTGTTTTTGGTGGGCAGGTTCTAGCTGCTGCGTGCACGTGGCCTCCAGCCGAGAAACATGGCAACTGAGCTGGACAGAACTGCTACAGCTTAGATAGTTGGCTTGACCAGAGGCCGATATAAATAATTACTACCACACACATGCACAAACAACAGATACACACAACACACACACACACACATCAGCCACAAATGAAAGAAAAACTAAAAAATGGAGGCTGTGGTAGTGTGGACGAGCAGTGCTGGGTCCCTAGGTAGTGGAAATTTTTGGAAAAGATTGGGTGTTTTGGCCTTGTTAGAGAATGTGTATCCTTGCTGATGGTGGTGTGCCATCTTTGAGGTTTCAAAAGCCCACTACAGGTACAGTCTCATACTCCCTGGGCCTCCAACTTGTGATTCAGGCAGAAACTCTAAACCACTGCTCCCGCACCATGCCTGCCTTCTACACCACTCCCCACTATCATGGTGATTACCTAGCCCTCTACAACTCTGCATGAGCCCACAAGTGAATGTCACATTTTATGAGGTGCTTTGGTTATGGTGTTTCCTTACAGTAATAGATCAGTAACTAAGACAGAAGACATCCCACATTGCTCTTTGTCCTCCACACAGGTACAGACACACTTACACATGTGTAAACCTGTATATACAAACGTAAACCACACACACACACACAAGAAAGAACTATTCATAGTCAATTAATATTTAAACAGGGTTCAACATCTTTTGAGATCAGAGAAACATGAAATAACAACCTTGACCTCCCATTTTACCTGAGACAGAATGCCAATCACCAAATAACAAAGAAATGAGGCCCAAACTACCTGCTCAGTGATTAACAGCACTGGCTGCTCTTCCAGAATACCAGGGTTGAATATCTAACAGCAACATGGCAGCTTGTCACCACCTGTAACTCCAGTCACAGGGGATCAGATGTCCTCTTCTGGCATCTAAGGACATTGCTTGCATGTGGGACACAGACATACACTCAGTCAAAATGCTCGTGCAATGAAATAAAAAAGAATGAGACAATTAAGAAAACATTCACCCCATACAAATAAATGCTAGGAGGGATGTGTTGCTAGGGCAAGCAATGTACATTGCTGGGAGGAGTGTAACTAGGGCAGCCATGATGGAAATCAATGCGGAGGCTTCTCAAAAATGGCAAATAATTACTACATGATCCAACTATACCATCTATCTTGGGCATAAAACCAAAGGACTCTACTTCTTCTTCCAGAGATATACATGCATGCTCATGTTTAAGGGAGCTCTTTTTATAACAGGGTGTAAGGAACTGTTCCTCAAAAGATGAAAGTGTGGTTTGTACACAGAGGAATCTTATTCACCACAAGGAGAAAGATAATTTCGATGGAAATAAATAGAACAGACAAATTTATATTAAATCAGATAACCCAAGTTCAGATACATAATGTATATTTTCTAACATTTGTAGACCTCAGATTCTAAAGGCTAAATATAGTAATTTAATGGGGAGTAAGTGTGGGGAGAATCCAGAAAAACACCAAGAAGCCCACAAGGTAGGAGAGAGGACATGAGGAAGAGATGAAGGATGATAATGGAGGCATCCATGTATGGCTTCCTGGAACCTGGTCAGAGGATGGACACACTATGATAAGGAGAAATCGAGAACTTCTCAGCTGGTAGGAGCAGGGAAGCAAAGGTTACAGAGGAGCGCATGCGCCAGAATGACTGCACTGTCAAGGAAATGCAGAGAAATGTCTGGTCCTCTCTGCTTTGGGGATCCTGAAAGGACTCCGGTAAACCAAGTATGATCATGAGCCATGGAGAAGTGCAACAGTGTTGTCAGATCAGTGATGAGAAGAGCTGAGGCAAGGGAATGGTGGTAGGAAACTGTATCCTAAACTGGGCCCCAAGTAATATCAGAAAGAAAATGCCATGAAAATAGAGGCTCAGGTGTAATAACACAGAGGGTCCATTGATCTATATGATTAGTAAGGTGAGTGCAGCCTGAGGTGGGAATCCCAGAGGTGTCACAGACCACTATGACACAGACTACAGAGGCAGATGTTCAGTTAGCAAAGATGTGGTGGCCATTCATAATTAAAGACAAACACAGGACCAGGAGGTTGAAAGCTTCCATCCCACAAAATCACAGGGCTCCTGCCAGGGTCAAGCACTAAACCAATTTTGAATCTGCATTTGTTGGCAGACAGATCAGGCCTCCACAAACAGGAACTCTTTAACACTACAGCAAGTGCAGTGATTCTTTTCCATATCACTTCATCATTGGCCTGTCACTCAAGCTATGTCCCCTAAGTGCTAATCTAAAAGGCTATGGTGTAAATGGTGAAGGGTTTGCAGACAGTCTCAGTTACACCTGCTTTCTCTGTTCTTGTAGCCTAAAGGCAGCCAGCAGGATACATCTACAAAGAACAAGGCTGGACCTTCCTCTAGGGCGCTACAACACAGGACAATCTTTTATCTGGAGGCATCAGTGTAGAAAGTGTCCCCGTGTAGACTTCAGGGCAGTTGCTAATGTGAGAATCACCTTATTGAGCAAGAGCTAGCCTGAGCCACCTGCAGCAAACAAAATGTATTCCATCGAAAAGTGGCTGCTGCATGGTGCGGTGCCCTAGGAGAGAGAGTCCTCAGGCTCTATCAGAACGCCCATCAAGCCTCAGGGAGACATCATGAGTAAGCTCTTTCCCTCCAGGTTATTAGGTGGACAGGTCCCAGTCAGACAAGATATCCAATGTGACACACTGTTGAAGGGATATATCAAGTCACTTGTGTGTTGAGAGCTCCCTAGCAGGGAGACACAAGGCCTGTCACAGAAATCTCTTTTCCTCAGATGATATATGGAAATCTTATCCTAGAAGAAGAGAATTACCTTTCTCCCTTAGCAAGCATCTGTAATTTCAGGCCTAACTTCATAGGACAGCAGAGAACTATGGGCCACAAATACCAGGACAACTTCTAACTACCTCTAGCTGACCCAGAAGCCACAGCCATCACAGGACCCATTTCTGATTGTTTGATTAGCTCACACCTTTGGCATCACTTGGAGCAAGCGCCCAGGGAAGGCCCATCAATCCCTCTGTTGGGATACAGGATGCTATCTAATCTGAGGCAGAAGGCTCCTACAGAAACCAAACCTGCTCTCCTGTTGTCTCTCAAGACTCTTCAGCTGCTTTTGTACTGAATGTGGCATAGTATAAATATATGCAGAGCTAGACAGGGAATGGGTTGCCAAGTTGGAAATCTTATTATGTGCTCTTTGAAAAACAACTCTGCAATGCCTGCTGAGATGAACCCCATTGTCTGCCACTGTGTCCTCAGGAGACAGACTATGTGAGCCTGGAGGGCCAGGGCAGAAGTTGAGTTATGCCCCACCCAGCACCACTGACAGCATTCTATGTGTTTAAACTTTGATGTGCTTAAATATGGCTAAAGTAAAATGACCTGGGCTGCCCTCTAGAAGTCCTGGTCCAGCCCTGGTTACAGAAAAATTGGGCTGAGACAGATTTCATTCTTATTATACCCTGATCATGTCCCCATGCCTGCAGTAAGCCTGCAGTGGAACAACCAAACCTGGCCTTTCCTCTAGCTCTTGTCTCAATGTCCTGCTGTAATTTTTCTCACAAAATCCTTTCAGCTATTGGGAAATAGTCTGAGAAGGGGCTTTTGGGAGGTAGAGAGCAACCTGCAGGTCTGGACTGCAATGTTATCAAGAAGGAGCCATTGGAGTGCTCATTCCTGATTCTCTGTCACTTTGCTTCATAAAGCCCTGTTGTTGAATTCTCTAAAATCATGGCTGTCGTTGAGCCCAGTGTGGGCAGAGCCAGGGTGCAGTTATGAACTTGGTAACTGTGGCCAGCACTCGTGGGTTTCTTCCTCTAAATCCAGCCACAGATGTGAATAACATTGTCAATGGATGGGGACTTCCTGCTGAAGAGATTCATGCATCAGGCTGTGACTCCAGGCACTCCCACTCCTTGGGGTCCCTAGCCCCAGGTATTGACTGCACCCTCAGAGACCCTCAGCAGCTGAAGCAAGACAGAAAATCAAGAAATAAAGTTGGTAATTTGATGACATTCTCCAAGTCAGAGAGGAAGTATCAGTGACTAATTAGTGGGGTTTCTCAATATCCTCCCAGGCCCCATCCTAAGTCAACAACATTAGCTGACCTCACATCCCTGTCTACCTGTGCTCCCCCTCCACTTCCTGTCCTGTCCTACCCCTGCTGTCTCCAGCCCCCACCCAGGTCCTTGCTTTCTTTTTAGCCCTAGTTCAGGGCCCTCTCCCCCTCTGCTGTGAACCTACAACTTCTCACTTCTTCCCTCCTGTACCACTTTATTTTCCCACTCAAGCCCTAACCCCCAATGTCCTCCTCTTCCTCTGCCCATCTTTCCCCATCCTCACTACCAACTCCCCCTCATCCCCCTGCTCTCCAGTTCCCCTCTGATTTGTGGCTGCCCTCTCCCATGCACACACTCCTCTCCCTTCCTTCTTGCTCTTCCCATTCCATCCCTTTCCCAAGTTCCCACTTACCTGCTCCACTCTCCTATCACCCACTGCCCTGTCCCTCTGTAACATGCCTGGCAGAAATGCAAATATCCACACTACTAATCTCAGCACTGAAGAGACAGAGGCAGGAGGATCTCTATGCATTTACGCATAACTTGTTCCTATAGTGGAATTTCCTGTAGCCATCCTGGAATACACAGCAAGACCCCATCTCAAAAAACCAAAACCTCCAACCAAACAAAAATAAACAACAAATAAAAATGAAAGAAAACAAATGTGGCTATTCTAAAGATATGCTTGTGTCTGTTAATCTATCACACTATGGAAAGAATATACAGCAAAGAGATGGAGGGGGTCCATTCTAAGGTCTCCCTAGAATCTCCTGCGGGGAGAAGGAAAAGCTCCAGCTAAAGGACTAAGTTGTCTCCTGGGAAAAGACTCCACACAGTTCTAGCAACTTGTCAGACCACGTGACAGGCTGAGAATGAAAGCTGTCTAGGAGGGGTCAAAGGTGGGCAGAACCTCAGTTTGACTGAGCAACTTAGATGTCCAAATCCACGGCTTTCTGTTAGAATGTGAATCTCACTGCAGGACTCCAGGATGGACTTGGGGTCTCATTGGTTCTCATTATCCCTCTTCCCAATGTGTGCATGATTGACAACTTGATGTCATTCACGTGCCCCCATATAAGAGACTGAAATAAGCAGAGTCAGAGGAAACACTGTCCTTACAATATTCATTATTTCTTGCCTTGGGATTCCTTAGTCTGTACAGTTGGATAGTGGCCCTGTTTTCATTTCACTCTCACATAGAGAGTGAGAGAAGTCAAAATTAAGTATTATCCCTATAAATTCATATTCCGTCAATTTTACGAGAAAAAGAAAGAGTAGTGAACTCTGTGTTTATTTTTGAGACTGTATTTTAATTCGAACACTTTCCCTTCCCTTTTCTCCATCAGAATCTTCCCATGGACCCCTCCCTGCCCTCTTCAAAATTCATGGACTCTTTTCCCATCCATTGCTATTACAATCATATATGTATTTTCATACACATATGTATTTCCAAGAAGGACCTGCTGAGTCTAGGTAATGTCACTTATATATGTGTTTGCAGGGCTGACCATTTGACATTGGACAACCAATTTGTGTGCTCTTTCCTGGGGAGGACCACCTCTCCTGCTCCAAGCTTTACTCATTGGCTTGTAACTCTTTGAGAAGGTGCTCCCTCCACCTCAGCCTGTCGGTGTGGTCATTGGTTTCCTCCTGGTTCAGCTCACATTTGGCAGTCTGGTTGCTGAGACTTCACTAGTGTCGCATCTGATGTGATTCACAGCAAAGTCCCTGATCCTCTGGCTCTTATGGTGTGTCCACCCCTTGATCTACAATGTCCTCTGAGCCTCAGCTGTGGAGAGTTCTGTAGATGTCTCCGTTGTCAATGGACAGCACAACTCTGCATTGCATTGGTTGTGGATATTTGTAGTGGTCTCTGTTGTAAAGGGAAGTTTTCTCTCTAGGTTGAAGATTATAATTACTTCTGGGTATATGGACAAATATTCATAGATTGTCGTTATGGAGGTGCTGGGTTAGTTAGGTAGTTGTAGATTCTCCTCCAATAACCAGCATTATACTAGCACTGATTGGTTACCTAGATTCCCAGAACCAGACACTGTATCCCTCCTGTTGAACAAGACTCAAGTTCATTCAGAAAACTGTGGGTAGCCAAGGTATTTGTGTGATACTGTACCTTTAGGGGTATTGAGTCATGCTGGTCATTGTTGCATTTCATAGGTATGCTATCTGGGTAAGACTGTTGGTTGCTTCACTTCTTGGAAGCTTGTATGGTACATTAGGTAGTGTTCTAGCTAAGGGGCTCCCTGGCCCCATGTCGGATGTGCATGGTGTCTTCAGCAATAGAGACCACCTTTCAATTCCTTAGGGCAACAGAAATAGGCTGGATGTTTAGAAAATTCTCAGACAGCCCTGACAAGCAACTTAAAGAGGATTTGTCTTGTGTAGTATTGGGGGTTTGTTAGGTAGTATCTTGGAGGGAGTGCTACCATCTCCAATGAGAAAAGTTCATTAAAAACATATATGTATATTTTTATGCTGAATTACGTGTGTTATAACATGATTGTTCTGGCAGAAGTCTCTGGTTCAAGACCCGGTAGCTAAGTGGTGGCTGAAAACCATTCACAACAATGTGGAGCACAGACATGTATATGAACAAAGCATTCGTATATGTACAATAAAATAAATATATATGAAAATTAGGAAATATTTTAACTATATGGAGGCTTTAATATTTCATGTGAGCTTGCTTATTTGTCTCTTCTTTTCCTATGGAGAATACAATTGAGATTTTAAGAGAGATCACATAGAGTCTGTAGGTCATTTTGATTAGTGTGAACATTATAATTCTCACAATCAGTGCCCACAGTTCAATTTGTGATCTTTTCAGTTTCTTTCGTCTCTCTGCTTTTCTCCATCTCAGATTTTCTACCCCTTGGCTGAGATATTTGCTCTTGCTGACAGTGAAGCTCTTTTCTGAATTTGATTTTAACATCATAGTTGTTAGTATTTGCAAAAATATAAAAAATAAAAAATAAAACAAGTTTTATGTGCTTACTGATGTTTTTATTCTACATATTTATACTCAATCTGTTACTCAAAGACCATTTGCACGAATATTCTGGGTTTTCTATGTTTACTACCGAGTCATGTGCAAGTAGAGACTCCTTACCCCTTCATGTCCAGTCTGGAAGCATTTAGTTCTTTTTTGTCCCATTTAGATAGGACATTTAGGTTCATACTGAGAACAGACTGTGAGAGTGAGCACCTGCCTGGATTCAGCCTCTCACTGTTAACTATACTGTTATCTCTTTTGAATGTTCTCTCTCTCTCTCTCTCTCTCTCTCTCTCTCTCTCTCTCTCTCTTGTTTCTCTCTCTGTCTCTCTCCTCTTGGTATCTCTGTGTCTCTGTCTCTCTCTATCTCTCTCTGTCTCTCTCCCTCTTGGTCTCTATCTCTGTCTCTCTGTCTCTCTCTATCTCTTCTGTCTCTTTCTCTCTCTCTCTCTCTCTCTCTCTCTCTCTCTCTCTCTCTTTCTCTCTCTCTGTCTCTCTGTGAGTGTGTGTGTGTATGTATGTACTTTCTTCCCATACCTAGTTTATTGACAGATTTCATCAGAGAGTATGTTGAGTTTTGTCACCTTTTCTGTTTCTGCATTTGTTGAGGGGATCATGAGACTTTACCTTTCATTCTCTTCATGTGGTGCATCCCGTTTACTGACTTGGGTACCATTGGCCCTTCCTGAACCACTGACATAGGGTACCCGATGGGTCCACATTGAGTTCTGTCTACTTCATTGCAGAAAGAACTGCGCTCCTGCCCTGCTTCCTCTAGGCCCTGTGGATTCTACTGCAGAGACTTTTTCTGTTGCCTTTTCTATTTGAGATCTGGGAAGGAAAATATGGGGCATTGTCTCAAAAGCACAGTTGCCCAGCAGCACGCTGTAGAGAACTACCCATGAGAACCTGGGCACTAATTTTAGACAGTGTGGCGAACCAGGGCTCCGGCCCCTTGTTGCTGGTCCAAGCTGTGTCCAGGCTCCCCAAGTCAGATCAGCTGAGCTCACCACCAGACGTCCACAGAGGCCAAGCATGAGAACAACTGAGGGGAGCAGCAGAGTCTGGGTGCAATGACTGAGCTTGGGGACTCCAACCCAGGCCATGGCTCTTTTACTCAGAACCTGCAGGTTCCTGGGGTTGAGCTGCCAAGAGACAGCAAAGCCCAGGGAGCTCTTGCAGGGTACTGACTGCACTGAATACCACGGAACAGAAATCTGGGTGGTGTGTTCAGGCAGGCACTGACCCCTCCCTATCTCCCTACATGTGACCCCCAGTTTCTACATCCACATTCTGAGTTTGCACTGTTTTGTTGTTGTTTTTTTTAAATCTCTCCTAGGCCACTTCAGTTCACCTGCCTCTGGTTACCACTCTGAGAGACCCCAGTCTACATGCCATGTAGCACCATAAAGGAAAGGTATTGTTAGGTGTATGCAGTCTGCCCTCAGCCTTTCTCCTCCCTGTGTCCGCTAGCTTTATGTCAAAAGCAGCCCAGAGTTTGCAGCAGTGAAAAGACACACCTAGAATCTGTTGCCTGTGAGTCACCCCAGTGGCCTCCCCTCATGCACTGGCTTGGAAACTTGCTTCCAGGAACTAAGACAACATTTAATGCTGACTTCACCCTTCATTAGGTTAAGTTTTGTTTTGTGATTTGAATCCCCCCTGCCCTCCTCCAGCCCTAACTCCCAGTGAAACACAGTTTAAACACAATCATCTCTGATGTCCTTTGATGATTTTTATGAACTTTAATAGTATTCTTTTACTAAATTCAAGAATTACTAATCAGGATGGCTATTCTAACTGCATAGAGGTGATCTAAGACTATGTAATATGTCTTTTGAGTTTTGTGTTATAATGATGGTAGACTTTTGGTCTGATTAATTTTGCTATTTGGTTTTTTTCTGAAATTTGCAAAATTTTTAAAAAATTTTTCATTAGTTTTATTTATAGTCTCTCTGTATAGCCCTGGCTTCTTTGCACTTAGCTCTGTGTACCATGCTAGTATTGAACTTGACTGCCTCAACCTCCCAGGAGATGTGGTTAAAAGTGTGCACAAACAAGCCCAGATATATGAAAGTTCCTTATACTTAAGTACCAATAAATTTTCATCTATTTTTGAAGGAGAAAAAGTGATCAGATGTGGCTTGTGTCAAGATTGTGTGACTCTTGAGAACATACTAACTCATGTCAAGAGTTCTATAACTAAAAGTGACACAGAAAGTAACTAGCAACTGTAGAAAGAAACATAGATGATCATAGGGGTGTGTGTGTGTGTGTGTGTGTGTGTGTGTGTGTGTGTGGTAAAATAGCCTATTGACAAAAAGAAAACGCTTTGTGATAAGATAACCTTTTGAGTGAGGTTTGTCCTAAAGTAAAGATACTGAAAACAAGGAAAGGGAACAGGAATAATTTCACATCTTTAAAGTAGGGCACACGGAATGTTGTAACAGGACCCAGACCTTAGCAGGCCACCAGACCTTAGCACAATTGACTCCATGATGGAAGTCTCTTTCAGGCTGTAGAACTCAAGATTCAAGAACTCATCACCTACCCAAATTAAAACAATGGTCTACAGCATCCAAAGCCATAGTTAATGGAAAGTCTCTTAATGGACTACTCTTGCTTTTTGGCTTCTGTAGCTCTGCTTCTGACTAACTGTTCCTATTAGCTGAAGTATATCAACACAGGATAGGTACTTTTAAAGTGTTCTTAAGAGCTTACCCTGAAGCAGGGTCAGTGCTATTGAAAACACCCATTATAGTCACTGACTGACTAATATAAAGACTTCCTATTGGCTTGAACCCATGTCTGAGTGGTGGGAGAGTAGCCCACAAACAAAATGTGTGGATGTTTACTTTAAAAGGGGTGTGGGATCATGTGTGGAGGCTTGTACCTTTATTCCCAATATTTGAAAGGCAAAGGAAGGCAGGTCTATGTAAGTTTGAAACCAGCCTGGACTACTTAGAGTTCCAGACCACCCCAAGCTACAACATGAAAAGCTCTCTCAAAAACAAAAACAAAACAAAAATGAAAAACACAATGATAGAGGTTAAATAACAAATGTCTTACTGAATCCAGATCACTGCCTATAGGTTCCACCTTTATTTTAGCATCTTAATTGTGAAAAAAAAGGAAGGGGAATCTTACCAAATCCATTAGGCTTCAAGGTTTCAGTGTTCTCCAGTGGCTGGATTTCAAAGGACCATCTGTTCTTCAAGACTGGTGTGCTGTGCCTTCAACAGTCCACACATGGAGGCTGCTGTGTGTGAGAATCATAGGCCTAGACAACAGTCATGATTTTGGCCCTGGCTGTCAGGTCATCTAGGCCCCATGTAGAACAGGGAACAATGGGACAAGTCAAAAGCACCCATGGTTCTGATAAGACATCTGCCCTCTTGATAAAAGAGATCATCCAGACTACAGAAGTTGGACAAGATCAACATGCATTCTGTAACAAGCATAATGAGTTATAAGGAAAGAATTTAGTATTCACAAGTGAAACCTCACACAGACAGCAGTATGCTTATACATTCCATTCGAGAGTATTGCTGAATGAGAAAATCAATGGAGACAACAGTGGTCTCTAATCCTTCAAAATAACTGCCACTGAGCCTCCACTGATCAAATGAAAAATAGGCTAACTTGTGGAACCTACATGGTCTTAAACACATGACAGATGTGTTAGTCAGGGTGCTGTAGTTTAACAACATATAGAATGAATCTCCCTAAATACAAAACTGATTTATTACAATGACATGCAGGCTGGAGTTCAGCTAATCCAAACATGGATGGAAATACCAAAAATTCAGAAATTGCTCAGTACAAAAGCATAGATGTCTCAGGTGATCTCTAGGATATGCTCAGATCCTGAAGTGGTAGGCTCTCATGACAGTGATGAAATGGTCATGCTAGCAAAGTCAGAGGAATCAGAGAAACAGCAGTAGTTTAATTCTTCCATGTGCTTATATAAACTTCCAGCAGAAGTTTTGGCATATACTGGAGGTAGGTTTTCCCAGGTCAGAAGATCGAGATTAAACGTGTTTTCCAACATAAATATCTTGTTTAGAATTAGATTTTCCACTTTGAATTAATTCACAATCCTTTTCACATTTGGCCTAGTTTTGGATCTTAGTTAATTCCAAGTGTAATCAAGTTGACAACCAAGAATAGCCACCACAAACATACATACTACAGACACAACACACATACACCCAAACATGTTTATACATATACATGTATACACTGAATATTATAAACATGTATATACATACATATGCATTTATGTATGCATATATACATATATATACATAGATCAAATATATGTATAGATAGATTAGATAGGACAGATAGATAGATAGATGATTTAGTAGAATGACGTACACACAATAATCTAGCTAATCTAACCTTGATGCCTATGTACTGAACTTCCAAGAATCCAGAAATTGTCCAGTTCATGAGGCTGGATTTCTCATCTGGTTTTCAGTCTATGCAAGAATTCCAAGGAAGTAGAATCCAATGCCAGTGAATAGAGGAATATGCTAGCAAGAATGGACAGAAGCAGCTAAAGAGAAACCTTCCTTGTTTTATATAAGCTTCCTTCCATGGGTCAGTAACTTAGGGACATAATTCTTTCAGCCCTTACAAAGTCAGCTTTTCACATAGTAAGCTTAATCAGTGTCAAAACCTTCCAGGTCCTTAAGAATCTCAAGTGAATGACCTTCCTCTGGGTTTCAGATAATACAACTAGCAAGTACTGACCTTGTCCTACACACTCCAGAGATTACTATAAACCTTGTCAGACCTTACTTCAGATGCCTTAGGGCCAGTCTCAACCCTCAAAGTCATTTTTGGTGTCAGGACACGGCCTTTCTGAGATCACAGGTACATGATCTGAGTCGCACAGAGGTCATAGAATTGCGCTTTGGGTAATTCTATAGTACTCAGTATGCTCAACAAATCACCTTTAACAGGATTCTGCAGCAAGTGCAGGGGTGATCATTAATGTTCACACAGACTGACCCATGCTTTCCATTTTATGTGAACTTGTCATGCAGCCATTTGATGGGAAGACTTTCAATTGGTTTTATTATGACATTTTCATATATGTGTAAAATATGAATCAGCCATATCAACCCTTGTATCAGCCTTTCCTTTCCACTCGTCTAGATGACTTTCTTTAAGATTCTCCTACCTCTGCTTTCACTTCTGTGTGTGTGTGTATGTGTGTGTGTTGCATATGTCTGTACATGTACATATGCATGTGTGTGTGTGTCATATGTGTCCTCCAATGGTGAAGGGAAAACAGCGCTCATTTCAAGAAGCCTGAACGCACTGTGAGAATCTCCCCATCCTCTCTCTCATTTCCCCATTTGACAGTTCTTGCTATTCTATAGCATGGGAGGGATAAAATGTGTGACAATACAACATTTGTGTCTGATCTCGTATTTCTGGAAGACATTCTGATGCAAGGAACTCTGGTGATCAGGGCTTTGCTCTCTGCTGCATGGTGAGCCCCTTTCCCTCTATTTGGGGTTACAATGCCATGAGAAAACCTTATGGCCCAGAGAAAATTAGGAATGAAGCTCTAGCTTGTGACAACGTGACATAAAACTAGCCAGCACAACTGAATCTTGTCACCTTGACACACAAATACAACATATTTATTCATTTGACAATACATCTTTCAATCAGAACCTCTCTCATGTATCCCCAACATAGCACACTAATGTTAATATCACAAACAAAACACAATGACATAAAAACTCCCATTGTCTTTGCAATTCTAAACACTTTAAAAATTCCATATCTGTCAAAACTTTAAGACACTTTAAAAATGAAATATCTATAAGAATTAAAAGTCTCTAACTGTAGGCTTCATTAAGTATCAAAATTAACTTACTTTTAAAATTGAAGCAGAAAGAACCAGGCCTCCATCACAATTTTAACAAAGCAAATCTCCATTCCATCCATGAAGAACTCAGTTTCCAATGTGTGGGATTCACTCACAATCTATAGATCACCCCAATGTCTTTGGCAACTCTGCAGCTCACAGCTTGTCTTCTTGGCTCTAGCTGTCTCCCATACACTGCTGAGGCAGTTCTTGGTTTTTATCCCATGGTAATGGCATCTTCAAAATGCTGCTGTCTCTTGCTGCAACTGGACTGCACTCTCATCCACAGCCTCTCCTGGGCTCTTTTCAACATGTCTCAGCTCATTTTGATTCCTTCAGTCTTGTGGATTTGATTGCTCCAGAGGCTTCACCCTCACCAGTTTCCTCTCCTGTCCTTTCTCAATGCTGAGCCTTCAGCTGCTCTGAGTGACCCCCTCCGTTCCTCCAACTACACAACTTGGGAGACACACCTTGCCAGGTTCAGATGCCATCACAAGGTACATTCGAAGCCATGTCTAGAGCCCAGCTTCTGTGTGCTACCTCTCAGGAAACCCTTCCTAGAAGACTTCTCCTCAATAATCTTTAGCCCCAGCTGACAGCATCCATTCTCTAAGCAAATCAAAGATTTACTTTACTTGTTCTGGTCTCTCGTAAATCACAGCCCATCCTTAGGCACCAACTGGACAGACAGCACAGAGTCTTTGTATAAATGGCTTAATGTGGTATAAATGATTCCCTCTGAAACTTCCTAAGCCAGGTCTCTACTGCCTGCACTGCTCTCAATAACCTTCTCTTCCAAGCTATTACAGAGCAGCTCACTGAGGTCTCAACTCTCAGAGATATTTCTAGTCCAAAGTCTCAAAACTCTTCCACAATCCTGTCCACAGTACATCCTCAGGTCTGTAGCAGAAATACCCTACAATCCTGTATCAATTTCTGTCCTAGTTAGAGTTACTATTGCTGTGATGAAACACCATGACCAAAAGCAAGTTGTGAATGAAAAATAATATTTTGCTTACACTTCACATCACAGTATATCACTGAAGGAAGTCAGGACAGGACCTCAAGCAGAAACTGAAACAGAGACCACCCAAGGCTGGTAGTGCTGCTCACTCCCTGACCCCCATTGCTAACTCAGTCTGCTTTATTATAGAGCCCAGGACCAACCTTCCAGCGGGGACCTGACCAGCAGTATGCTGAGCTCTTTTACATCAATCACTACTTTATAAATGCTCTACAGGATTGCCTACAACTCAATATTATAAAGGCATTTTCTCAGTTGAAGCTCCATCCAGTCTGATAAGTTCATATTGTGTTAGGCTGATATAAATTTAGCCAGCACATCCTCAGAGCTGACTTGCAGTCAGCTTCAGACTGTAAGTGTCCAGAGTAGCTCTCTGATGTCAATCTGCTCATTTGAGTTCTGGAGTGAAAACCGGATTCAGCCGAATGGTCCAGGCAGCTACTTCTCTTAGGATGCTCACACAGAAGCCACAGTTTGTGAGCAACAGTGGAGACAGCAGGTCTGACAGCCTAATGGGCACTTTCAGGCTCAGTGTTGTACCTTGAGTAGGAGCAACTCCGACTCTTGGCTATTGTGCCTTCTAACTTACCCAGGATGTATTCACAAAAACTCGCTAGTTTTGATGTTCAGACTATTCTATAGAAAACATTATTTTGTTTGTAACACCAGTGGCTTGCTGATGGCATATCAGTGTATCTTATAAGTTATACCTCTCTGGTCACAATTCACACAAGGATTCTGTGATGCTTACAGAAAGGCTTCATGGCTATGTGACAGGATCCTCAGGTGTGGGAGGGCTGCCCTGTGTACCCCAGCAGACCCTCTTCTGTCCAGTCTCCCACCCTCTGACCTCCCTTTGTATTTCCTCCCCTCTAAGCCTCAGGTTGCACTGCCCTCTCATATAATCCTTCCCCTGACTAGACGTGGGCTTTCCCTCACCCTTGCTGCAGAACATTGTACAGGAACTTAGGGAACAATTAGAAGCTGTCCTCTCTCCAGCAAACATTTCCTGACAATACTAGACAAACTTTCTTGTCTAACCCAATTCTCCCAGAGAGACTTCACTTTTCATTCCTTGACTTCACTGTGCACCTCTTAAGGTTCTGCATAAGCTCTGTGCCTGAGGCTCCCATCTTCCACCTTGTCCCTACTAAGGGTCTAGTCTGATAAAAACTAATCATGGCATATGGTCTTTCCATTTCCTATTACAGTGCTGAGACTTGCTTCCATATAGAAAACAGAGAAAACTTCCCTCAAACGGGTAAGAAACCTTTATTCTGGAGGTAAGTATTAAAGACTATGGTCAGACTACAAGAATGAGACCAAATTTAGATAACCTACAATTTTATGTAATAGCAACATCATGAACTTTTTATACTAAAGTCACAGTGAAAGCCATAAATCAGTAATTTTTCAAATACATCACTCGATGCATACGGCAGATGGCTTATACCAAGTCTTCAAAATCTTGACTCTGGTCCTCAAGTACTATCTGTTAAAATTTTTACTATTGGGTTGGGGGAATCCAGAGGGGCTGTTCATACATTCTCAGGATATATCTAATAGTCACAATAATGTTAGACACCAACTATATAGGCAATAAATGGGTCCTAAGTGGGCTAAAGATGACCCAAGACAATATAACTTGGGACCTGTGGTGTTCCAGCATCTCACGTCTCTGAGAATCTACTGAGTCAGTCAACTTTTATGGGTCCAGATCTTTCTGTGAGCTCCTGTTCACAAATGCAATGTTTTTGTGTCATTTTGTGGCCTGGCTCAGCTGTAGCCTGTGTCTTTGATTTGATGCATATATTCTCTACCTTTAGATAGATGCTATGTGATAATGTTTGCATAAGTCCTTCCGTTAGAGGGTTTAACTTAAATAGACTGATAAGTAAAAGAACACACAAGATTAGTGAAAGTTTGTTTGAATTCATGAGATAAAAGCAAATATAACACATTAGATTGTTTAATTTGTGAAGAAAATGGAAATATCAGCATTATACAAAAAACGTCACCAGGTTATTGAAGCTAAGTATCAAAAAGCACATTAATCAATAACAATGTTTGTACTATTGTATATCTAAACCCATTTTATAACACGCAAAACATGATGACGGTTGCTATGTTCAGGGTTTTAAAACTTCCATGAAAAGAGAAGCCTAAATTACCTCAGAAATCTAACCAAGGAAAGAAGTAGCCAAAAAACAAAACAAAACAAAACAAACAAACAAAAAAACCCGCATGCTAATGGGTGTATGTAGGCAAAGCAATGCATTTCTGATGGAGAGAATATATTTCTTGGTAAAAAGGATTTGAATCCAAATTAATTTCCCCCTAAATGATTGCTAAAAGACAGTGAAAAGCAAAAGGTTCGGTATGTCACAAGGCTTTTGCCTCTTAATTTATAATGGTATAAGTTTAAAAAACATAGCTATAATTACATGTATGATTTGTCATTTCTTCTGAGTTTCTCAAAACTTTAACTTATCAACAATGCAGTCTTATGTTAGTCAAGATCGATTTGAAACCTGTTTTTTCAACATTTCTTCATCAGAAGTGTTTAATCTAATCAGAAGTGATCTCCTAATTCATGCTTGAGGACTATAAAATCCAATTTACCTAAAAATATTTGCAAAACTGCCTTATAATATTTTAAGGAAGTTCATAATATATATGTATACCAAGCTGTGAGCTTGTCACTCATGAAAGCTATGTAACAGACTAAAACCACGATTTTTTCTTCAAGTCTGGTTAACTGACTTTCTGAATTTTCAATAGCTACAACTAGAGGCCTAAAGCAATGAGGATCGAGGGCTGGAATGACAGCCAGGATTTTCACCTTCACCTGCAGGTTGGCTGTGTCCCAGAGTGGAGGACAGTGGGATAACTCGAAAAGGGTATGACAGCTTCAGGAGGATGTGGAGATCCCAGAGTTTGAGCTTTGGATCATTTCACAGAGAAATTCTCTTGTCCAGATGATGAGTGAAGGAAAACCAAAGACATGGGGCCCCTAAAACTCTCCAACACCCCTGAGAATCACCACTAAGGAGACACACCTGCCAATAACACAAGGAAGCTGGTGCCATCTATATAGTCTTAAAGAGCCACCCAAAAATATAGCTACAAATAATATAATATTAAAAATCTGTCAGTTGCAACCAAGATTCTCTTGAGGACCCAGTATAACTTGAGAGCTTAAGTTGTTAAAGTCCTCTTCCTTCTAAAAAAAAAAAAAAGCTGCTTTATGTTCCTGAATTATTCCTTACTCTATTAGATCAACCCTTTGAAGCAATTAATCCTCATTTATGATCCTACTATTCTCAACTCTCCATCTATCAACCCTTTCAAAGTCTGTACAGGAGTGTTTTCCTCCACACTGACCTCTTAACAGGATTGAGAGAGTCTTGTGTCTCAGTATATGATTGGAAGAGATGCTCAAGGCTTTCACTGAATACTGCCATGAATACAGATCAAACTTCAACTCCACCTTTTCAGGATAATCACCAGTTATCAAACTAGTGCATTAAATTTATCTTAAACTTCGTCATCAGGATGTAAGACCATGGGAGATGTCTCAGCTCTGTCAGGTCCTGCTCATCCCTCCAACTGTGGTCATTACAAGGCTTGTCACTATTTGTGCATCTGAGGAAAGTTCATAACACTCTACCTGCAAAGGCTCAAAGAGCTAGTTCCTGGGACCCATGTGGAGACATTTGCTCATTATTTCAATAAAAGTTTGGTGCGAACATAAATTAAACAACCTGAGACTCTAATGAGTAACCATAATCTGAGGTCCTTACATCACAATATGAACCTCTTCTATATTTCTGTCAATTCCTCCCATCCTCAGTCACTTTTGTCATACTTCCTGTCAGTCCTCAAACCTCTTGATGGTGGTTTCCTACTTTAACCACTGTGGCTTAAAATTCTTTATTCCTGCTCACAACCTATTTCTGGTTTTAAACCTGCAGTGTCTTTGACTGGTCTCATTTAATTCCAGTATGATTTATATCTTCTAGATTAGAAGCCACTACAATGGAGATAGCATTGTGGCAGAGCTATCTATCACTACCATCTACACCAACACCTATATGTCAGCACTGAGGACCACTGACCTCTGAGTGATGTCAGAGTTTGGCCTCCAACCTCGTGTAACAACCTTCCTTCCACTCTACAAAATGTAGGTAAGTCCCTTCTTAAGTTTTATGGTCTTATGACCCTATGAGAGCTCAACATCCCCACGTGGGACTCTCAATGTACTATTCTCAGCAATAAAGCCCTTCCAAGATGAAGTGGTCTGTATCATTTGTCCACAACATGATTTGCTCGTCTTTCAGAGCAGCAATGAAGAATCAAATTCTCCCTCTTTGGAAAATAAAATCAAAATATGTAGTACGATGAAATTAAGCTTATCCCTGACTAGCAAATAAGTGAGACTCAGACTATGATTATTTTATTTGACTTTGACAATTACTGGGGTTAACCCCTAATCTACTCTTCTAAATGCTGGCCTGGCTACTTCTCCAGTAATGTATCCCAGACACTTGCTGTTTCTCCTGGCCACTGGCTCATGGTCCATCTCCCATCATGGTGACTTCCTTTTTCTCCTTCTTATTCCTTCTCCCTCTCTCAGGTCACTCCAAACCCACCTACCTCTAGTGCCTCCAGTAATTTGCTATAGCCAATTTTATTTAACCAATAGTTTTAAATCAAGGTACAATGTTCCCATAGCAAAAAAGTGTAAATGTAAGAAGTCACTCATAGGCTTAGACCTTCCAGAACAGAATTAACATTACAATACAGTAGCAACAGACCAAACCTCAACGAAAATACTCCCTTTTAACAACCAGAGTCCACTGTTTGGCTCTGGATGTCTGTATCTGTCTGAGTCAGCTGCTGGTTAGAGCCTCTCAGAGGACAGCTTGCCCCTGTCTGTTCTCAGGCTGGAGGTTTATATTCTGAGGGCTCTGGTTGAATCTTTTGATACTCATTCTAATAGGCGGAAGGATTGTGGGCCCTAAGGAGATAGGAACTGCACAGGAAGATTAACAGAGTAAACCAACATGAACCCTTGGAGCTCTCAGAGATTGAATCACCAACCGTGGAGCATACCTAGTCTACACAGATCTACCTCCATGGGCTGAACCTAGGCCTCCCTGCACATATGTTGTAAATGTGCAGCTTGGTTTTCATGTAGGTCTCAAACATCTGGAGTGGGGGCTATCCCAAAACATGCAGCCTGTATATGGAGTATGGTCTTCTAAAAAAAAAAAAAACAGTTGTTCAGTTATTCATGGAATATTATTTTTTTATATCTCTTGTATTCAGTTTGCAACTACTTCATTGAGAATTTTTGTATGTATACTCATGAGGGATACTGGACTATAATTTATATATTTTTGTTGGGTTTACACTTGATTTCACTATTTCAATATTATTTGCTTTGTGAAGGAAAAAAAAAAAAAAAAAAAAACAACCAGAGTCTAATGCTTGGAGTCTGACTCAGTTCTTCAATATATCTCATAAAATTAGAGTTGCATCTACCCAATCCTGGCACCTCATGTCAGTGGTTGAACAATGGTTCTATGAAACTTATTATCTAAGAAGACGTGAGCTGTTTCCCTCTTATCCAAATACAAACATAAAAATGGCCAAAGAGAAGGCTTGGTAATATCTCATAACTAGTACTAAAAGTTCCCATATCCCCTTCAGGAATATTGTCTCTTGGGAACTCACTAGCTATGTTTGGATCTACAATGTCTATCTTTTTCATGTGTGTGTGTATACACATGTGTGCATGCTCATTCATATACTCGTACGTATGGAGACTACACATTACCTGTGGATGTCACTCCTCAGGATGCCATGTACACTGTGTTTTGAAACAGTCTGTACTGGAACTCACCAGTTCAATTACTCTGGCTGAGGAGGAAGCCCCAGAGGTGCATGGGTCTCTCTCTGTCCCCTGCACTGGGATTACAAGCATGTGTCATCACAGTGTACATGAGTTCTTAAGAGGGAACTCAGGTCCTCATGCTTGTGAGGGACAAGCACTATATGACTGAGTTGTCTCTTTGTCCCTTGTTCCTCACTAAAACGTCTATATCATTATGGGTCACTGGATGTGACATTTCTATGCTTATGCCACTCCCCCTGGTAGTTCCTGGCATGACAGTGCTGACTAGTCGAGGACTGTTACTGTCACCTGTGGATCCCCAAAGGCAACACCATTTGAGGATTTATCTTTTCCTTAGTATATAAATCATCTTTCTTACTCATGCTAACATTTCTCTTAGTTCTCTTTTGTATGGTCCAAATTCATAGGATAGTATGATTTTATATCCATCTTACACATGAGTAATCACAGATGTGCAATTGGAGGTTTGCTCACATCTCTTCCTGCTTTATTGTTTATTTTTCCTCACCCACTCCCCGTGAGAGGTTGATGGAAGGCTCCCCTGCTCCTAACACCTTGGTCAGATCTCATCCTGAACAGTGAAGCAAGTTTAGTCTCTGGAATCCAGGTCTAGAAAAGATGCTAAATTTTCTTCCCATCAGCAGATACTTCATTTGTTTGAAAAAAATTTGGATATTTCCATATTCTTTGTTAGAGGCCTGTTTAATCTCTGGATGGTTATAATATTGTGAGTGAAATCCTGAGTGAGTGAGCTATGCCAGGAAAACAGCTGCTCACATGTGTGTCTTAATATACCATCTCCATCCAATTCATGGGCTTTAATGGTCAAATTGTCCTAATTACCTTGGACAACTGGCCAACCACTTGCTCTCTTACTTCCATTTAAATTAATAATATAAACCCTCAGATTACACATTGTACACCACACAGTTATCATATGTACCTGGATCACAGAATGGCTTTAAAGAGTGAATGAGTTGCGTTTATACTTCAGAAATACCAGACTGGAGGCAGACAGAGGGACCCGAGTCACACAGACAGACTCAATGCAGGAGGTTAGAGGAGCTGACAAGGAAGCTAGTGGAGAGCTGCAGGCCTGCAGGGCTGCACCAGGCCTCAGGACTGAGTGAACTGCAAAGGTGAGGTGCAGGACCCCAGGATCCAGCAGGTGACATGCAGACCCACATTAGCATGGAGCAGCAGGTGAGCTGTCAGACAGTGACTCATGCAGGAGACATTAGCTGTGTGAATGGAGCTGAAGCCTTAAAATGGTCAGGAGTCCTCTGCCTACAGGTTCCTTGACACACAAACAGCCAGATGGCAAGTTTGTGGGGACGGTGACCATGGCAGGGTTAGATGGCCTCTTTAGGAGTCCTGGTGAGGGTGAGAGAAATCCTCAGAGCTAGTTCTCTGATACAGTTTGTATGCACATGTGTTCATGACTTCAAACCTATTTTGATAAGTGCATAGAAGACATACTTTTACTTTGGGGATTAAGTTAATTACTAGCCTTTGCATCGTGGATGGTCCTTGGCTGACATGTGTCTGTGTCATGTCCTCCAATGTCTGCATTGCACTAAGAAGGGAGCCAAGTGCTTCATGTAAAATGGAAACTCAGGGAAAGCATTGTATTTTCATAGGGAGGAGTAATTTAGAGCCATGCCCAACTTGATCTCCACAGTGCTATCATCTAAGAATGAGAAAGAAAGGAACAGAGCAAGAGGAAGCCAATGATGGCAACAGCCTAGTGCACTCTGATGCCCTGGTGCATGGGGCTCTGTCCGCCACAAGTCTCATGGGTTCCCACCAGTCTGATCCGAAGTCAACAGCACAGATCTGAGATGCTGTCAGTAATTCATCTGCTTCCTTTGCTGAACACATCTCAGACAATATCAAGGAGTCACCCAGAAGAGGTGGCGATGTGGACTGCAGATCAATCTGTAGAGCAAGGACGAAAGGGGTGCGGATTACAGTGTGCTCCTGGGCATCAGCTGCAGCACCCCACTCTCCTTCATTTCTCAGACACTCCCCCACATCACAGACCATGGGACTCAGTTGCACAATCCTTTTCTCTGTCATTCTGCATTCTAGATCCTTCTGCCTCTCTAAGCTCTAGTATGATTATACTTCAGATGTTTCTAGAAATATAAGTACATCAATGCAATATTGTGAATTAAAAATTTAAGAAAGTCAGGAAACATGAACAAAATCAGTAAATATGAAAGGATCGAAAATACATACCTGTGTTTCTGTCTTTGCTGGCCTTTTGGCTTTCACTTTTAGGATTTTGGGGACAAGGATTCTCCTTAGCTACCAAACTGGCCTTGACCTGGCCTTGAGCTGGCCTTGACCCACAACAGGCTTGAACTATTATGGCAATTCTTCTGCCTCAGCTATCCACATAGTAGAACTGAAGGTCTGACCAAATATCCAGGAATATTTAATAGGTTTTATCCAATAAAGGTTATTCCAAAATAATTATATTGACTTAAACATATGCCACCTAACATTACATGTAAAGCTTTTATCAGCCTATGCTTATAGGGAAATTTAAGATCACATTAAAATAGAACATGGCATCTTCATCACAATTCTGTATTTTTACTCTAGACTGTATTTGGCAAAACCTAACAATGACAGCAGTGGGATCTCAGCCCCCTTTACCTACATAAACACAGGTGACTTCAACTTCAGAGGACAGAGACTTGGAATCAGTTTCAAAAGCACTGAATTGTGGCAAAGTAGAGTGAGCAACTTAAATGGATGGATTTTCTTGCTTACTTCATTTGTTCTTTTGAGGAGATGTGATAGGAGCCCAGGATGAACTTGAACTGGGTGATCTTCTGCCTCAGCTTCCTGAGTGCAAGGATTGCAGTTCTTTCCATAAATACCAACACCTGGAATCGTCTGATCATTTTGTATTAAGGGCTGACCTAAGCTGGGAGCCACTAATGTACAGACTTGACCTTAGGTATAAGAATTATTGTGGTGAATTATGTCATTCTCAGAAAGTAAAATGATTCTAATCACAGTCTTCAGGGAAGGTTTTGTTGTTTATGAGGACAGATTGCCTCATCTCCATTGTCCTTGATCCTTGGTCCTTGAATTCTCTGTTACCTCAGGAAGACTTCCCTCTTTCATCTTGCTTCTCTGATTGTAGACTTAAGTTAGCCTCCTGTGCCCAACAACACTCATCTCCAACACTGCTGTGAAGAGGGGGCTAAAGACTAAGAAGGAGCATCATTCTAGTGCACAGATAGGTGTGGTGCTGGACAGGGTCTTGGCTGAGACCACTGAACCCTGTCTCCTATGTCCTCATCAGCCTCAGACTACCAAGAACAAGAGTGAAAACCCAGCCGGTTTCCTGACTTTTTTTCACATGAGTGTCTTGATACATAAAAACAGATTCCTATGGTGATAATCCGATTGCTGGTAGTTTGCATAGAATAATAAAAGAGGTATTGTCAGATCCTTTAAAAAGATCAGAAAAATATAGATAAAGCTAAAGACACAGCCCCATCAGCAAGGTCTCTCTCGAAGTAGACCAAGGCACTAATGTGTGATGATTCTTTTAGCAGACCCTACTGTAGTCATATTTGGGACAGTATGTCACAGCAGGTGACCTTTAAAGTTCATCAAGGCCATTCCAACCCTTGAGTTTCCCTCTTCCTTCTGCCTTTAAATAGGCATGTAGAACTCTTAGCTACCATATCTACCTGTGTGCCACCATGCTGCTCAAATAGGACACTGACCAATATACAAGTTGGTACCTGAGAAGGGGGTATTGCTGTGACAGGCTATGCTGCTTGTGGGCAGAATAAGGACTTTGCAATTTTGGATTAGGAAAGAGTTAAATATCTTAAGCAGGAGTCAGTGGGCTATACTAGTAGGAGCATGGAACAGAGGAGTGCCTGGAGCAATATAAATTAGGACAGCCTGGTGCAATAGGTTTCAGAGAGGAAGAATGTGGTTGCTTTTTGCTTGTCTTCAAAAACAAAATCTCCCTCTGGCTAAATTGATGAGTTTTGGATTAATGCCTTAGACAGAGAAGTGAAGACATCTTAGTGTGGACTGGGTCATGTGGGTGTCAGTGGTCACTCCTATACAGTTCTGTAATGAAAAGCAGCAAGCTGATCAGGGAAAAGTGAAAAATGTACACTTGAAGAGGAAAGGAGTACCAGAAAGTGTCATAAGAAAGTCCAGTGCTCAGTGAGATAAAACATGTAAAGAAAAGCCTGATTCTAAAGGAAGAAAAGGAGTTGTGACCTCAGAGAGAGAGATACTCCAGTCAGCTAAGCTTCAAATCTGTGAAAAAGAATGTAAAAGATGGCTAAGCAATGAATTAAACTATCAGATACAGAGAGCTGACAACACTGTATTTGAGTGAGGGGCGATGTTCCAGCCTAAGCAAGCAGGAAATCTAGGTAGCTTTGGCTATGTGGTTCTGGCTTTGGAGTCAAGAAGGGGGTGTGGAATCTCCATTCTTAGCTAAGAAAAGCTGCTGAGACCAGGTGTGTGTCTGGGGTGTCCCTCCATGGAGACCAGGAGAGGCCCTTGTGTGAAACTGTGAAGGTGAAGCCTGGATTATCTTAGAGACATCAACATTTTGGAGATACTAGAGTCATGGGATATCTGGCAAGGAGATCTGCTAACAGGTGGGGAACCAGCACAAGGGACAAAAGTCAGCTGCAGGAAAAAAAACAAAAAAACAAAAAAAAAAAAAAGCAAAAGCTGATAGGATTTGGCATTCTGAAGAGCACTTTGATATCAGACATGGAAATAGAGGGTTTGAAGTTTGACCTGCTGGTCATCCATCTTGCTTTGGCCAAGTACTTCCTTACCATGCTCTGTTTCCTTCCTTTTGGAATGGAAATGTATATGCCCTTCCATATTAGGTTGGAAGTTTGGGATCTGCTTTTTCATTTGAATCTTACAGGGACTTGGTGCTGACCCATGTAGACCCTGTGTGTGCTGCTTCAGTCCCTGTGAGTTCATATGTGTGTCGATCCTTTTTATTTAAGTGGCCTTTTCTCTTTGGTGTACTCAATCCCTTCTCTTACATTCTTTCTGCCTCCTCTTCCACAAGTTCCCTGAGCTCTGGGACAAGGGATTTGTTGAAGACATCCCATTTAGGGTTGAATGTTCCAAGGTCTCTTACTGTCTGTACAGAATATCTACTGTGGGTCTCTATATTTAAGCAAGACATTTCCAAACACAGTGTATTAGTTTATTGAGATTGTCATGCCTGCACACATGTATTTGGATATTCATGGCACATGCATTTCTCCTCACTCCTTCCAGATCCACCTCCAACCCTCAGAGAGCTTTCTGCCTGTTGCCCCAGTTACCTATAGGTGCTAGACATTCTTTCAAGTGCATCGTGAGCTTTTCAAGCTCTGTCCTGCAGTCTCCCTGTGTAGTCCTGTTTAAGAAGGCAGCTATGTCCCTCTTTCCTCCACATTTCTATCACCTTCTTGAATCTAGGATCCAATTCAGTCCAGTTGCCAGTGCTCGTGTCAACGTAGAACACGTTCCTTCCATTGACACTAAAACCCCAGGATCCCCTGGAACATTTGTCTCCTTCATAGTGGCAACACATGTTGGCCTGCAGAGTGAGGGACTCTGTGCACATTGGAAAGAGATCAGCTTCTGGCCTTGGTTAATCCTGTCTGCCCTACCCACCCTCCTTTCTTATACTCTGACCTTGCTTTACCCTCTACATTTTGCCCTTGCTGCTGGATGTCTTAGATAGGACTAACAGTGATTCAGGTTTTTTCCTCCATGAAAACAGTGACTGTCCCTAATCTGTCACCCTATTATTTCCTATGGGAGGAGGGGTGTCTGATATGCTCTTTTACTTATTTTGTATCAGTGGGGATTGAATCTAAGGCCTCATGTATGCTGGCAAACTCTCTACCATTGAGCTACATCTCCAGCCCTATGGAGCCACTTGAGACTTACCTCTGATTATCTTTGTCTCCTCCCATATGTGAAGCAGCAGCCCTTTGAAAATGTCAACTCCATGTTTCAGAGTGTCAGCCTGTTTTTCACAGATCTCTGTGGAATTCAGTCTGTTCCCATGATCACCAATGTCGTGACATTTGTTATCCTTGTAGAGAAAAACCGTCTATGTGTTTAGTTGGCTTTGGACTTCATTCCTCCATTGTCCAGACTCCGACTTGCTAACCTTGAAGCTGTAGCAAAGAGAAGCATCCTCTGTGAAGGAAACATGCAGTGAGATTAGGGGCGGGGAGCAAGGGACTCAGCAGGAGTGTACCTATGAAACCAAGAAAATCCTAATGAAAGGGTGGCTGGTGAGAAGGGCAGAAGGATAGGATAGGATATGAGAGAGAGAGAGAGAGAGAGAGAGAGAGAGAGAGAGAGAGAGAGAGAGAACATGCTCAAACACCTTCCCCTCTATTTCTCCCCACTGACTCTTCTACCATTTTAATTCTCGTCTTCACAATTTCTTCCACCTCTACACCTAAACTTTTTAAGTTCATTCCATTTGATTGCCTGAGGTTCTTTCTTACTTCAATAAAAAGTCTGATGGACATGGAAATGAACCGTCTGCAGCCCCAGGGACTCTCACTTTGGTTGTGAACAAAAAGCCAACAAGGTCCCACATTAAAGTGGATAAAGGAGCACAAATTTTATCTAAGAAAAACTGCACTTAGGAGCTGTTTCAATGGATGGACTGCACATGGCTGAAGAAGAAGCAGTGAACCATGAAGACGGTCCAACTAAAGCAACACTGGCAACATCAGGCTACTTGTCCCTGAAGGAAGATGGAAGCAGAGCATGGTGGCTGGGGGAAATTTTTCAGTGCATTGGAAAAGGAATTTGTCCCTATAGACAACACCAGGTTCCACCAAGAAGAGAGAACCCAGTACTGAGGATGCTAATGGAGAAAGGGAAGAACAGAGATCTGAAGGGCCCAGGCTAACATTACAAACTCCATTTTGTAGTTATACTCTGTAACTTGTCCTCAAGCTGAACTCAGTTACTAGTAAAACTGCAGCATATTCCACACATAGGAACAAAGACACACATAGCCACAGCCATAAGTTTCCTAACAACTGCCACTCTACCCTTAGTAACAGCCAATCAGCTCCCAATAGTCCAGATGTTTTGAAGTAGATTACTCAAGTTAACCACACCAACAAGCTGAAATCATTGCTAGCCCATAGATATGCTCCAAGCTACAATTTTTATATGTTAGCTAATCATATAACTGCTAAGTTAGAAAGCTCATACCCTGCTGTAACTATGATAAAAAGGCAAGGCTTCACCAGCTTGGGACCTTCCACACCCAAAGACAGCATTGGAGAGATTGGAGGGTACAAGCTCAAGCTTGAATAAACACTCTTCACTTTGGCATATAAGTTGAATTCCTGGTGGACTGGTGTTTGTTAAAAACCTTGTGATCTGGGCATAACATTTAGGGGCTCATTTGGGATCCCCATGATGCCCAACTAGGACGCCTGATCTGTAAAGTCAAAACCTGATTGGTAAGTATTCTGTGGGTAATGTTTGTCTGAGTGTCTGTCTATTTTCAATTTAGTAAATATGTAAACCTGTGATTTACCACTGCCTCTGGGGACTGGAGCAAATAGGCTGGACCCCACTGATCAGCAGTGCCAGGAGACCTCCCAGACCCTTTAGTAAGGGATTAGATCCCCTAATTTCTTTAGAGAGACATTTCGGATTCTGCCCACTTCATCATCATCTCAGTTTAGCTTTTGCTACAGTGTAGCAGTCAGCATTCATATTTCTGTGGTTTTTGGCTGTTTGTTTGCTTTGTGTCTGATTTATTTTCTTGTGTTCAAGGTTAGAAAGATGGGACAGACAAAGATGTTCTGCTTACCCCCAATGTTTTTCCTGAACAAGTATAAGGATTTTAGAACTCGGACTAGAAGGTCGGACGGACAGACTAACCAGTATTTGAAGGTCAGAGTAGCTAGATTTCTGTGTTGGCTGGCCAACTGAAGGTATCTGGAACCCCCTCATGTTACAAAAAGTCAAGGATGTCATCTATAGTTGGACCAGACACCCAGACCAAGTCTCCTACATTACCACCTAGCAAGACCTCATATACAACCCACCCACCTGACTGAAACACGTTCTCTTGGTTAAGAAGATAAGGCAGAGAAACCGAAACCAACTGCCCCCTCTCCCTGTTTTGCAGAATGGTAGAGATGCAGATTTACTTCCCTCCTCTCCTCTCCTCTCCTCTCCTCTCCTCTCCTCTCCCTCTCTCCTCTCTTCTCCTCTCCGCTACCAGAAGTAGCCATTGGACCCTGACAATCTACAACTAGTGATGCTACACACCAGGGGACAGGTTGCTAGTTAATAGGCCAGTCACAAGACACCAAACACCATCGTGGCCCTCTCCCTTAGGACACAGGGTCCCCATATGACTAGGAGAACTGAGCCTTGCAATAAGGCCTTTCTCAACCAGAGATCTGTATAATTGGAAGGTTAGAATCCCAAATTTTCAGAGAGGCCAAGGGCCATTAGATAACTCCTGGATTCATTAATCTCTACCCACCAATCTACATGGGATGATTGTGTAGGAAAGACTACTCTGAGAAGGAGCAGGAGTGTGAGATGGGCAAAATGTAGGTGCAAAGGGAAAGTGGCCCCAAAGAGAGGGTTACCCAGATGGAACCAGGGCAGCAAAGGTAAAATATAAACTTAGTAAGTACTTAGTAAGTACTAACTCAAGAATATCGGAGGAGAATGTGTTTAAGAATGGCCCAGACATTGAGCTAGGTAGGCCAAATTAAAAATAACTTGTGTGTGTGTGCGTGGTGTGTGTGTGTGTGTGTGTGTGTGTGTGTGTGTGTGTGTTTGTGAATGTTGAATCCAAAACACTTGGGTGGGTGGTAAAATGCATGCATTTGTACCTGCCTGGATGCATAGATCAGTTTTAATATTTAGCACATCAGTCACTGCTCAAAGAACACAGAGAATGGCCAAGATCACTGTGGGGGATTGGAAATTACATTGTGATTATAGGCCCCAAAGTTGAAAAAAGGTAGATAGGATGAATAGAACTCTGAAAGAAAACTTTACCAAATTTACCATGGAGACTGGTGGGAAATGGGTGGCTTTCCTTCCCTTCACTCTCTATAACAGACTGATCCGTTTTGAGATCATGTATGGGAGACCCCTCCCATGATTCACAAGGTAAAATCAGATGTATTAGTTGAAGTGACTTCTAGACATATATTTGACTCTCTCAGTGCCATAGTGACCTCTGGCCACACCTGAGAGTCAGCTCTGAGACTACTTCTTCACCTACTCCTTATAATTACCTACAGGCAACTGGGTACTCATGAATAGACATCAAAAACTTGAACACTCATGGAAAGGCCCTTAAGTAGTTGTGCTGACTACACTCACTGCACACAAGGTAGACAGAATCACCACCTGGATTCACTACCCCATGCTTGCCTCACAGACCCTTCTTCAGACCCAGAGGACACTGCACCCAGATGGCAGGTCATCAAGGACAAAAACAATCCCTTGAAACTCAAATTGCAAGGCTTATACTTCCAATAGCCTTGCTTTTAACCAATAGCTGCTGCTCCTCTAACAACTCTAACCAGCCTTATGACCTAACTTGGATCATCTATAATGCCCCTATAGGTGACATCCTTCAGCAGGTGTGCAGGGTGGTCCTCACAGGCACCTGGTTTCCCAACCTCATCTTCAACTGTTACCTGGCAGTTACCTGATCTAGCACCTACCTAAAGGAACATTACTTTTATGTCTATCCAGGACATAGAAATGGACTGGCAATATTAGGAGGTGTGGCCATGTTGGAATAGGTGTGTCAATGTGGGGGTGGGGCTTTAATATTCTAGTCTTTGCTGCCTGGAAGTGAGTCTTCAACTAGCAGCCTTCAGAAGATTTAGCTCTGCCTATTTTATGCCTGACCTAGATACTGCCATGTTCCCACCTTGATGATAATGGATTGAACCTCTGAAACTGCAAGCCAGCTCCAATTAAATGTTGTCCTTTATAAGAATGGCCTTGGTCAAGGTGTCTGTTCACAGCAGTAAAACCCTAACTACGACAGACAGTGGAACTGGGAATAGGGTATTGATCTGATAATCCTGACCACGCTTTTGTTTGGAATAATGTAGATTTGAGAATTTTGGATTTGGAAAGCAGTGGAAAGCCTTAAATGGGGTTTAATGGGCCATCCTTGTAGGAATATGGAAGACATTGTTCCTAAGAGTAATATGAACTGTGGAGACCTGGATCAATTGGTTTCAGAGAAGAGGAATTTTAGTATGTAGCATAGAGACTGTTTTTGTGATATTTTGTTGAAGAATGTGGCTGGCTTTTGCCCTTATCTGAAGAGCCTACCTGAAGCCTCTTTACTCTAAGGTAAAGAGATTTATATTAATTTCATTGACAAAAGAAATCTCAAAAAGCCCATCATAGACTTTGTTCTCTGGTTCAGATTCATGAAGAGCATTTTGAACAAGTATTGCAAGCTAAAAAGGAAAAATATAAAAGATATGTTTTGATTATTAAAGGGGAACCAGAAAGTGAAATGGAGCCAAATCCTATGTTCTAGGAGATAGCAGATTGAGGAAATGTGACCTT
This sequence comes from Mastomys natalensis, assembly GCA_021653895.1. Lineage (NCBI taxonomy): Eukaryota > Metazoa > Chordata > Mammalia > Rodentia > Muridae > Mastomys > Mastomys natalensis. The sequence continues at coordinate 17,976 of JAJTUV010002654.1, read as the reverse complement.
GAGGCAAGATCCCAGCTAGATTTAGATCCTGGTACTGTGGTGCACACCTTTATTTAATCCCAGTAGACAGGGATTCAGATCTCTGAGTTCAGGGTCCATGTGCACAGCAAGGTCCAGGACAGCCATGCTTAGGCAGTGAAGGAGCTGGAAAAGAGAAAGCTAGTGATAATGTAAAAGAACAAGGGGGCCATGTTCCAGCTCCTGTAAGCAGCAGAACTCAGCAGCTTCAGCCATGTGGCTCTGGCTTTATAGTCAAGAGGAGAAGGAGACTACTGGGAAAACTGATGTTGGTTAGCTGGAGCTAAGAAATTAGTGGTGATTATGAAGAGACCAGCACCACTGAGGTGAAATCTTCTCAGAAATGTTTTCTGAGAGCACAAAGACACTGTGTTCCAGAGGTAGCCAAGTTTGTACCTCATGCTCCAGCAGTACTTGGTAATGTGTAAGTCACTCAGGTGATACTAGTTGTGAAGGCATGAAAGGATCATACAGAGCAGCTAAGACTTGGCACTGCGAGAGGCCATAGAAGGCCATTTGTGAAGGTGCATCCTCAGTTGCAGTTGACTGCCTAGAACTGGAGGGAGCAAGCAAAGGAATTGAGGCTTGGTACCAGGAAAAGAGTCGATGAAAGGCTATTGGTGAAACCTAGTTGCAGCAGAAGACCCCAGTGTATTGGAGATGCCAGCACCATGGGATGATGACAAAGAACAGTAGCAGCAGTGGAGTGGATCAACCTAAGCTTGGAGTGCTACAGAGGGCAGAGCTGGAGAAGAGACGCCAGCCCTTTGGAGAAGACCAGAAGATCATTTGTGGATCCTATACACTGAAACAAGAAGCTGTAACATTGAAGTTGCCTTGGAGACCCCAAGATGCTTGAGATGTTAGAGCTGTGGGCTACATGCTGAGGAAAGCTGCTAAGAGGGAGTGGAACAAGCCCAGGAGTTTGTTGCAGTCAAGAAAGATGAAAAAGGAGTTGGAGATCTGAAGACCACTTTGACATCAGACATGGAGATGCAGAGTTTGGAGGTTGCCCAGCTTGTTTACTGTCTTGCTTTGGGAATAACAGCTATCTGGGATGACTCTCAGAACAGACCTTGAACTTTGGACTTTTAACATTGTTGAGACTATATAGACTATGAGGACTCTGGAAGTTGGACTCAATGTATTTTGTGCTATGCCATGTTTAGGTGTGGTCCATAAACTAGTAAGTTTGAAAAAAAACTATGGGGGCCAGGGGGTGGAATGTGGTGGTTTGTAAATGTTTGGGCCATAAAGTGGCACAAGCAATTGTGGCCTTGCTGGAGTAGGTGTGTCTCTGTGGATGTGGGCTTTAATATCCTAATCCTAGCTGCCTAGAAGTGAGTTTTCCACTAGCAGCCTTCAGATGAAGATATAGAACTCTTAACTCAACCTAAATCATGTCTGCCTAGACTCTGCTGTGCTCCCACCTTGATGATAATGGACTGAACCTCTGAACCTGTAAGCCAGCCCCACTTAAATGTTATCCTTTATAAGACTTGCCATGGTCATGTTGTCTGTTCACAGCAGTAAAATCCTAAGTAAGACATGGGCCTTACAAGCTCCAGTGAGGACATCTACGCGAGACATCAACAGTGAGGACATCTACAGGAGACATCTACAGTGAGGACATCTACATCCTGAAAGGCAGAGCTTATTAGCACAGGAAAGACTAACAGCTCAACACCAACTTCAGGTCAGCAAAACTGCTCTGGATGTAGGATAACAACCACAACTCACCAAAAGGACCCAAATCTTTAGAAGACATCAATGACAAAATGGAAGCAAGAAAGAAAACAGATGCTGTTTTCCCAAAGTGAAGTTCATCAGTTTGGAATGCTTAGAATTTCTTCCTGATGACTAACCAGGATCTGATCTTTGGACAAATTCTCCTTGTGAAAACATCACTGACAGGCTACCCCTGCCAAAAACCAGGTATGCTACCTGCAGGTCTTCTCTTTGTCTGTTCCCCCATATCCAATTCCCCAGTCTCAGCCCAGTTCTTCCAGTAGGGCATCCATGGCAGCTCTCCCTGTCCCAACCCCTAGCTCTCACCTCTGGTTGATCCCACAGGTCTTCCCCTGCTGCCTCCCTCACCCCATTAGTTGCTTATTTCTGACCCCCAACTACAGCAGAGCCCTGTGACCCCACTAACCTAAGGATCACTTTTCCCAGGGAAAGAAGTAGGGTGAAGGTGGAACTACATTTCTCCTTTGTTCCTGAGAGCCAAACCCAACTCTCCCCCCAGGCTCTGTGGCTGGAAACCAGCTGTGACCTCCTTTTCTGCTCTGACCCCATCCCCACAGGATCACAAAGACCTTCTCTTCCAACCTTCCTTTCTCCAGCTCATCCAGTATCCCAGCCTCCAATACCAGTAATCATTTCCCTGTGAACACACCAGCTGAGCAGGCCAGAGAAACAGATAGTACACAACCATCATTATCTCCAAAAATCCAGAGAGGAAACAGAAACCAAGGAACAAACCAACCACTGAAAAAAAGAGCGTCCAGACATCAGTACCTAGACCTATAATTATCCTAAACCTAGATGCCTAGATGCCAGAGTAAAAGCACAATCACTCACAGCCAGTGCTTTGTCCACATGAGAGACAAGCTACTGCACCACACCAGGCACTGAATATTCCAGCACAGTTGAAGCACATGAAAAAGATCTTAAAATCAACTATATGATGATAGAGGTCCTTAAAGAAGAAACAAATAAATCCCTTAAAGAAATTCAAGAAAAAACAAACGGTTGAAGGAAACAAACAATACTGTTCAATACTTAAAATGGAAATAGAATCAACACAGAAAACATTAACTGAAGGAATTCAGGAAATTAAAAATTTATGAATGTGAACAGAAAGTACAGAGGTAAGCTTCACCAACAGAATACAAGCAATGGCAGAGAGAACCTCAGGAGTGGACAGTACCACAGAAGAAATGGATACATTGGGCAAAGTAAATATTTAATCAAAAAAATTGCAGACACAGAACATCCATAATTGTTCCTGTCTGATAGAACTGCAGGAACAAAGTTGGATAAAAACCTGAGGAATAGGAGCTTCAATGACAGGTTCAAATTTGGATCCAGGTCAAGGGGAGGCCCGAAGGCCTGACAGAATTACTGAGGCTATGGTATGCTCACAAAAAAGGGACCTATCATGACTGCCCTCAGAGAGACCCAACAAGCAGCTGAAACAGTCAGATGCAAATATTTATACCCAATCAATGGTCAGAAACTGCTGACCCCTGTGGTTGAATTAGGAAAAAGCTGGAAGAAGCTGAGGAGGAAGGGAAACCTATGGGAGGACCAGAAGTCTCAATTAACCTGGACCCCTAAGATCTGTCAAACACTGGGCCACCAATGTGGCAGCATACACCAGCTGATACGAGGCCCTGAAACATATACACGGCAGATGCTGCTGGGTCTGGGTTCAGCCAGAGAAGATATACCTAACCCTCAAGGGACTGGAGGCCCAGGAGTAGGGAGATCTGGTGGAGTGGGGTTGGGGGTGGGGACATCCTCATGGAGATGAGGAGGAGAGGAAGTATGGGATGTGGAACAGTCAGATGGTGGACCGGAAGGGGGATGAAATCTGGACTGTAAAAGCAGATTAAATAAATTTTAAAAATGATAATATACAATTTTGAAGATCATTATATAAATTACGTAGGGCAATGAGACATGTATTCTTTAGCTTCTAACTAGTGTTTGCAAATGAAGGCTATCATCCTCATAATCTTCTGAGACTAAAATATATTTTAATCTTTGGAAAACTAAAAAACAAACAAACAAACAACAAAAAATCCTGGCCTCCTAGTCATCTATTGAGTATCTGAAGCAGAGGCACATATAGTATGTTGCCAATTTGGAATTATTCCGACCTGACTTTTACAGAAAAACTGGCTTCTGTCTAAATGAACACTATTATCTGATCTGCTCCAGGGGAAGGAGTCTAGACAGGCCCAGGTGCAGGGGCAGAAGCATCCACATGCCCCACTAAGCACTATGTAACTGTGTTGTCACCCATGAAGGAAAGGCTTACAGCCCTTTCTGAGAGGAATGGTGAGGCAGGGCAGGGAAGGGAGGTGAGCTGGGTAGGGGCTCAACGTAAACCAAGTGGGCTGTAAATCTTCGTGTGGAGGCACAGACCCTTAACTCTTGTATTTGGGTACAAATTTCTAGTTCAAGGCTAGCCTGGGCTACAGAGTGAACTCTTTCACCAAAAGTGATCGACTTCGGGGGAGGGGTGCGAATGTGTGGAGCAGCTGCTGGTTGCCTGTGCTATAATCTGGTAAAGCAAAGGCCAGAGAACTGAAGAGAGAGCTGGTTTTGGTAAAGAGGAGAAGGGGTGGAGTGAGGACTAGAAGGAACTTGGGACCTAGACTCTTCTGGAAAGAGTCTCTGGGCTGAGGAGTCCTGTCCTCCCACACTGGGTCCCAGGATTCCCCTCAGGTTCCTGTCCCAGGAAGTCACTGGCTAGCTCAAGACAGAGACAGCTGTGCTCCCCCAACCCCATCCCAGCTTTGGAAATTCACAGGCTAGCCTTGACCATAAACTGTGTTCCCCCTCCTCCTCCTCACCCATGCAGACCGCAGAAAAGTTTTTGAACAGTTGGCTCTGAGGACAAGGCAGTTCTCTTCCTTCTTGATCTAGTGGAAACCTACTTCTAGAACCCTTTTCTCCAGATCCTTTCACAGCTGCTCACGGGCCCAGCAGGCTGGTCTCCCTGCCCAGCAGATTGTGGTGGTGGCCCTGCTCTTACCTCAAATCCAGAGCTTTATGGGATAGGGGCAGAAAGGGACATAACTGTGCATGCCTTGTGTGCCCTAGGATGTAAAGCTCCTTGAGTCAGAAAATAAAGAAGCATGGAAGAGAAGCAAGGAAGAGAAGCAAAGAAGAGAAATGTCAGTAAGGTGTTGGTGGCTGTGCAGATGGGGCAATGGAGTGCACTCTGTAGCAGTGGTAGATGGGGGGTGGTGAGCTACAGACCCTCAGTGGGCTCCAGGTTTGCTGAGTCCATGTGTGCAGAGTCCTCAGGAGCACAGTCTCCAGCCTTAGTCCTGAGGGATTCTCAGCAGCAAACCTGCACAGAGCAGAGAAAGAGGAGCAACCCTGGCTGCGATGTGCATGATTTGTGGAGTCCCCGCCACACAGGCACCCCAACACCTCTGGTGCCTCCAGCTTCCTGCTGTCCCCTAGGGATCCTTGCAGCACCTCTCGAGCTGTAGCTTTCCATCTCCCCACCCCCACTTCCTGTCGCATCCCATCTGCACCTCTTAAAAATGTCTTAAAAAGCCTAAGAAGTTCGGCCCCACCCAGGAAATCCAAGTTGTTGGCTGTCCAGTCTGCAAGCTGGGTTTTCTTGTCAATTCTGCCACCCCAATGCTCTTACTTTTGAGGACAGAGGTCAGCATGGGTGACCACAGATTTGAAGTGCACCTGTTTTTTGAGGCAGTCTCCTCTTAACTTAGGAGTTCCTGGATTTGGCTAGTCTGGCCACCTTTAAAATCTCTGGATTTTCCGGTGTCTGGGATTAAAGGCACACACCATCATTTCTGGAGGTTTTTGCAGTTTATGGAGGAGGAAATGTAGGTCCTCTTGCTTATAAGACTGGAGCTTCAAACTGAAAGCAGCTTCATAGCTGTTTGTGGAGGACTTGCCTTCCATCCCAGCTCTGTGGAGGTAGCAAGACATGCAGATCCCTGTGGAGTTAAAGGCTAAGCAGAGTTCAATGGTGAGATACTGTCTCAAAAATAAATAAATCATATATATATATATATATATATATATATGTGTGTGTGTGTGTGTGTGTGTGTGTGTGTGTAGTGTGTGTTACATACAGACGCACACTAGCAAAAATCAGTTTTAGAGAAAATGTTACCACAGGCAGGCAGGGGTTATGCAACTCTGCTGACACTCGGTCCTTCTGTTGTCTCTTCCTGTGTGTGTGGTGAAGGGCAGGGCTGAGTGCTCATGGCAGGGGTAGTGCCCACCCACCCTGTGCTCAAGCCTCTTTAGGGATGCCAGAGAACGCACAAAACTGTGGTTCCTTAGTGGTTGTAGATCTTTTCTTTGAGACAGAGGGATTCACTGAGTTAGATATTAGCAAGTGAGCAGACTAGGCTGACTGAACAGTGAGCTCCAAGAATCCATTTGTCTCCATTTGCCTAAGTAGCCCTGAGATTTCCAGCATGCTCTACCATGTTCACTCTAAAACTTGGGAACTAGGGGTCAAACTGGACCTTCATGCAAGGCCCAAGGCAAGCACCGTGTGACTCAGCTATCTCTCTACCCTCAGCTCCTTTTCACCTAAAGACTTTCTTCTCAGTGAGCATCTCAATTGTAGCATCCATCCAGTCACTCATGCAGAAACCCAGTCACTGGCCAACACCATTTATACCCCTCAAGGGGATGCTTGAGGCTGGGTTAGAGATGAGCTAGGGTGACCAGTTGAATCTGAGACCCCCCTCTATCCAGTGCTCTCTCTGCATACACACTGGCCTGGGAACCTCCTGCAGGGAACACAAAGAAAGTGAAAGATGTGTCCCCATGGTGTTTGGATTGAGGTTTATGTGACTGAAACGTTTTTGAAGAACAACAGCTTCTTCTATGCTATTTACAGGGGAAGGGAGGGAAAGGGTCAAGGTCATCAGTGAGCTAAATCAGATAATGTTGGCAAAAAGAACATAGACTATCTCAGACATAGCTGCCTCAAGACTGATAACCAGAGCCAAGGAGGCAGAGTTGTTTCCCCAGAAACCTCAACCATGACTCCTTGAGGCCCTGGTTCCAGCTCCAGACTGACCATGTCAAGTCTGCTCCTGACATGGACACAGAACTAAGGTTCCCCTCTGTCCTTTCATCAAGGTATCTGAGAAAGAGTTTAGTCTGCCTGGCTCCCCACGGGTTCTGAGTATGGTTCAGATTTAGCAGCAAGTGTCTTTCTTTGCTGAGTCATCTCACCAGGCCTGTTAAAAGTTTGGTATCAGCTCTGTTCTGAGAAATGCATAACTTTCAGCCCTGTGCTTTGACATCCTTGTATATGAGATTATCCTCTGGCACTCTTATGTGATCTTATGGTATTATCTTAAATCATCTTTTTCTAACTCAGCAAGTCCTGGATGCCTCAACACACCAGAAAAGCAAAATTCTGATTAAAAATCACATCTCCTGATGATGATAGAGGACTTTAAGAAGGATATGAATAACTCTCTTAAAGAAATACAGGAGAACACAAGTAATCAGGTAGAAGCCCTTAAGGAACACAAAATAAAAAATCCTTTAAAGAATTACAAGAAAACACAATCAAACAGGTGAAGGAATTGAACAAAACTATCCAGGATCTAAAACTGGAAATAGAAACAATAAAAAAAAAAATCACAAAGGGAGACAGCCCTGGAGATAGAAAACCTAGGAAAGAGATCAGGAGTCATAGATACAAGCAACACCAATAGAATACAAGAGATAAAAGAGAGAATCTCAGGTGCAGAAGATACCATAAAAAAACATTGACCAAAACAATCAAAGAAAATGCAAAATGTAAAAAGCTCCTAACCCAAACATCCAGGACATCCAGGACACAATGAGAAGACCAAACCTAAGGATAATAGAATAATAGGCATAGATGTGAGCAAAGATTTTCAACTTAAAGGGCCAGTAAATATCTTCAACAAAATTATAGTAAAAAACTTCCCTAACCTAAAGAGATGCACATGGACATATAAGAAGTCTACAGAACTCCAAATAGATTGGACCAGAAAAAAAAATTCCTCCTGTCACATAATACTCAAAACACCAAATGCATAAAACAAAGAAAAAAAATGTTAAAAGCAATAAGGGGAAAGGTCAAGTAATATATAAAGGCAGACCTATCAGAATTACACTAGATTTCTCACCAGAAACTATGAAAGATAGAAGTTCCTGGGCAGATGTCAAACAGACCATAAGAGAACATAAATGCCAGCCTATAGCTAAAAAGGCTACTATACGCAGCAAAACTCTCTATTACCATAGATGGAGAAACCAAGATATTCCATGACAAAGCCAAATTTACACAATATCTTTCCAAAAATCAAGCCCTACAAAGGTTAAGAGATTAAAAACTCCAATCCAAGGAGGGAAACTACACTGTAGAATAAACAAGAAAGTAATCTTCTTTCAACAAGCCCCAAAGAAGATAGCCACACAAACATAAATTCTAACTCTAATAACAAAAATAACAGGAAGCCACTATCACCATTCCTTAATATCTCTTAACATCAATAGACTCAATTCTCCAATAAAAGACATAGACTAACAGACTGGATACATAAACAAGACCCAGCATTTTGCTGCATTCAGGAAACGCACCTCAGTCACAAAGACAGACACTACCTCAGAGTAAAAGGCTGGAGAACAATTTTCCAAGTAAATGGTCCCACGAAACAAGCTAGAGTAGCCATTGTAATATCAAATAAAATCAACTTTTAACCAAAAGGTATAAGATGATAAAGAAGGACACTTTATACTAATCACAGGAAAAATCTACCAAGATGAACTGTCAATTCTGAACATCTATGCTCCAAATGGAAGGGCAGCCATATTCACAAAAGAAACTTTACTAAAGCTTAAAGCACACATTGCACCTCATCCAATAGAAGAGGACTTTAACATCCCACTCTCAGAAATGGACAGATCATGGAAACAGAAACTAAGCAGAGACATAGTAAAAACTAACTGAAGTTATGAACCAAATGGATTAAACAGATATCTACAGAACATTTCATCCAAAAACAAAAGAATATACCTTTTTCTCAGCATCTCATGGTACGTTCTCCAAAATCAGCCATATAATTGGTCACAAAAGAGGGCTCAACAGATACAAGAAAGATGAAATAATCCCCTGCATCCTATCAGATCACAGCAGACTAAGGCTGGTCTTCAATAGCAACAAAAACAACAGAAATCCCACATATACATGGAAGCTGAACAATGCTCTACTCAATGATAACATGGTCAAAGAAGAAATAAAGAAAGAAAATTAAAGACTTTTTAGAATTTAATGAAAATGAAGACATATCATAACTAAACTTATGGGACACAATGAAAGCAATGCCAAGAAGAAAACAGCTCTGTGTGCCTACCCAGGGTCATTTCCTAGGCTTGACTTCTCTGGCTGGTAGGGTGTTCTGAGTCATAAAACACTAGACAGAGGTCCAGCCATTGTCTTCAAAAACTGGAGAGAGCATACACTAGCAGCTTAACAGCACACCTTAAAGCTCTAGAAAATAAGAAGCAAATACACTCAAGAGGAGTAGATGGCAGGAAATAATCAAACTCAGGGCTGAAATCAACCAAGTAGAAATAAAAAGGACTGCTCATAGCCAGTGGTGGAGGAACCTTCTGGTCTATGTCAGTGCACTGAGCAGTCCTAGGGCGCCAGCTCTGCACCCAATCCCCCAAAACCCAGAGGAGGCTGGACTCCCAGGAGCTCTAACATGCCCAGGATTGTCGGTATTTAATATGGGGAAGAAGGCATGTTTGGGTTTTTTCTGCAGGAAAAAAACTGGTGGCTGCCAGAGCAACAAGTGAGACATGCTGATGTCTGGACAAAGAATGATGCTGACCTGTGAGCTTGCTGAGTGCCCTGACAATGGTGACTGGGAAGCTGTATTGAACATATGTTCCCGACTCACCTTTGCTTACCTATACCCCAGATGGGACAAGCTGCCTTGCCTCAAGTTTTTAGACCTTGTGAAACAGAATCAAGAAGAGAAGTTATAATGACTCTTATATTTTTCTTAAATGTGGCCAGTTATTGGACTGGTCTAGAAATCAATCCAATAATGGAAATAGCAGTCTTCATTTGGAAGTCTGGTTCTGGACATTTTCAGAGACAAATTTGGAAGTTAGCTGCATTGCTCTATGATGTTATATGAGCAAGAGATAAAGTTGGGGCAGGATCTGGATTTCAAACAAGTGATAGTACATGTGTTAAGGGTCTTTTAATTGTCAAGGTAAAATTACTTTGTTTCTTCTACAGTATTTAATGTAAGTTGCATTGATTGTACACTTTCTAATTGTGTTAGCGTGTTGAAATCTGGCATGTCTGTTATGGGGGATCTATCCACCAGCTTTTGTTTTATTCCGCTGAGTATCACAGAATCTTGGTATTCTGAAAAATGCTTGCAAGTACTGAAAGAAGTAAGTCAGGCTTTAAGCAGAAGCAAAAGGGCAGTGGGCTTTATTATTGCTGGTATAACAGCTTTAATTACATCAATTGCTAGCACCACTGCTTCTGCAATTGCTTTGACACAAGAAGTTAAGACAGTTACTTTTGTTAATCATTTAGAAAAAAAAATGTTACTAATGTGTTGAATATAAAAGAGGATTTAGATAGGCATTTGGAACAACAGATTGATGCTCTTGATCCTATTCAAATTATTGGAAGGAGGTTCAGAGTTTAAGAGTAAGGAGCCATCTCAAGTGTCATGACAAATATCATTGGATTCCTGTTAGTTCTAAAATTTACAGTGGTAGTCATTATAATTAGGAAAAAAGTTTAAAGACACTTGCAGTGTATTTAGCATAATTCTAACACCGCTCTGGATGTTTTAAATTTGCATAGTGACCTTATGAATTAAAGAATGCTGCTCTGCTGAGAGTTGATGCGGCAGATACTGCAGAAAAAAATTACCCATGGTCTGAGGTCAGTATTTCTATTTTGGTCAAACTTCACAAATGGCATATATAGCTTGATCATGATAGCTCTTTTGTCCTGGGAATACTTTTATTCCTGCCCATTATGTTAAAGCTTGTTTTTAACAACATCAACATGTTGTCAGCCAAAGTACTTGGCTTGATCCTGAAAAGGACCCCCAGACAGAGTTATTAAATTAACAGGCTGGCAAGCCAAGGAAGGGTAAAATTCTGCACAGAGCGTTACCAACCTAAAACAGAAATGCACTGCTTTGGACAATGTATATTCCATGATGGCTAAGGAAGGCATTCTTGGCAGAACGACCTAAGACAGGTTCAGTCTTGTTTATGAAATAAAAAGTGGGGAGAGGTGGAGAGTCTTTGGGGCTGCTTGGCAAGAATCTGACATGGGCCAAGGACAAGGAAATGAGCTGCCTGGCAGGAATCTGACATTAGGCTAAACAAAGAAGTAATTTCAGGCAGGAATCTAAATAGTAGGCTAGAACAAAGAAGTAATTTCAGGCAGGAATCTAAATAGTAGGCTAGAACAAAGAAGTAATTTCAGGCAGGAATCTAAATTTTAGTCTAGAACAAGGAAGTAGGCTTCAGACATGAAAATGACCTTGGGCTAGGACAGGGAAGTTGACTCAGATATTTTGGTCATCCTGCTAAGCCCTTAGAAACAGTGATCACAGGAGTGTTTGTGGAATTTTGTTTATTGCCTTGCTTGTTCTTTGACTATTTGTGTTTATTGTCTTGCTTAATCCTTGACTATTTGTATCTATTGAATTGCTAGTTCCTCAACCTAGAACTGACCTTAATACTTGCATGTAATTAAAATGGTATTAAAAACAAAAGGGAGGAGGAGGCATGGGATAGGGGGTTTCAAGGGAGGGGAAAATGGAGAAAGAGGATGGCATCTGAAATGTAAATAAATAAAATATCCAATAAAAAAAAAGAAATAAAAAGAACTATACAAAGAACCAACAAAACCAGGGGCTGTTTCTTTAAGAAAATCAACAAGATAGATAAACCCTTAGCCAGATCAACCAAAGGACACAGAGACACGATACAAATTAACAAAATCAGAACTGAAAATTGAGATAAAACAACAGAAACTGAGGAAATTTAAAAAATCATCAGATCCTACTATAAAAGCCTATACTCAACAAAACTGGAAAATCTGGATGCAGTGAACAATTTTCTAGACAAATACTAAATATCAAAGTTAAATCAAGATCAGATAAACCATCTAAACAGTCCTATAACCCCTAAAGAAATAGCAGCAATCCTTCAAAGTCTCACAACCAAGAAAAGCCCAGGACCAGATGGTTTTAGTGCAGAATTCTATCAGACCTTCAAAGAAGACCTAATACCAACACTCTTCAAACTATTCCACAAAATAGAAACAGAAGGAAAATTACCCAAGTCATTCTATGAAGCCACAGTTACGCTGTGTATTCTCCCTTGGAGATGGAATGGTTTCTGTCTAATCAGGAACGTGTCACAATTTCCTTTCATAGAGGACTTCATAAGAGTTTTTTTTTCTACTTCTATCATGTTTAATGCTCCAAATAGATTTTAAAAACTGGTTGAGTGCATATTACTTTTAGCTTCAGAAGATATTATGCATAGTTAAGAGGCAGTTAACTATTTAAATTATTTTTGATGACTTAAAAAAAGTCAAGATTGAGTTGTATATTTTAAAATAAATAAATAAATAAAATAAATACATTTAAAATAAATTTAAAATAAATTTTTTTAGTTTAATAAAAAAAAGATTAATAAAAATAAGGAGACTATCCTGCATAGCCTCAGGTCTTTGAATACACAGTTGCTGGCAGCTGCTGCTGCTGCTGCTGATGGTTTAGGAGGTGTCATCTTGCTTGAGGAAGTGGATCACTGGGGATATGGCTCTGAAACCAAAAAAACTATCTAATTCCCATTTCTCCATCTCTGCATCTTGCTTGAGGTTTAAGATGTGGGCTCTGAGCCCACTGATCCAGCTATCATGTCTGCCTGCTGTTGTGCTCCCTGCTATGATAGTGATAGACTGTCGCAGCCCAAGCTACTGCTCTGGTCCACAGGTCAAGGTCCAGCAAGAGAGTGAGTTTGGATGGAATGTCAAGAGATGAGAAGAATGGAGACAAGACAGGGTGTGTGATCAAGTCCCGTTTATTGAAAGGAAATCATGGGTATATTTAAGCACAAGCAGGGGTATGCAGCTCAAGACACTTTACCATGTACATCTTGCATCTGGGGGCACTAAACAACAGAACAAGATATGTGAGAAAAAACATGATGTTTATCAGAGTGTGCTCAGCTGTTGTAGGCTGTTGAAAACAAGTCTCTTGTCAGGGTATATGGCCTGAGATAGCTGCAAAGATGATAGCCGCTTTCTGCTAGGAGTCAGCTCCCAACAATGGACTCTTGTCCCTTTGAATCTATAAGTCCACAACACCTTCCTTCTCTATGGTACCTTGGTTCTGGTATTTTATCGTAGCAATAAAAAAATAACTAATACAGCAATTATGTCAAGATTCAAGTCTTTGTAGGTCAGACAGTCTCAGTTATACCTGTTCATCCCTGTTCTTGTAGACTGAAAGCAGGCAGAGATAATACACTCATGAAGAACAAGGCTGGGACGCCCTATAGTGTTCTATGACCCAGAATAATCAATCAGCTAGAGGACTGAAGCCTAGGAAATGGCCTTGGGTAGAGTTCATGAAAGTTTGTATTTGTAGAATCATCTTGCTTGGGTAGAAGCCAGCCTGGCTCCTGGCATGGTAATAGATTCTAGGACAGGGTGGCATCTGGTTTTAGGCTATTAGAAGTCCCATCAGGGCTCAGGAAGGCATCATGAGGTAAGCTGTTTCCCTCTAGGGTATTAGATGGACAGATCACAATTAGACAAGGTATCCAGAAGTGAGACATTGCTGCAGAAAAACACCAGGTCATTTGTGTGTTTCGAGCTCCCTAGCAGGAAGGGACAAGGACTTGTGACTGACAGAGTATCTGTTCTCCAGATGGTTGTAAATCTCATCTCATCTAGAGAAAGTGACTGAGGTAAGTAAGTTGACCCCTCTCCCTTGGCAAGTACCTCAGGCTTCAAGGAGAGTACTCTTTGTTCCATGGGACCTAAGGAATACAGTGGAGGGCCATGGAGAGATCAAGAGGTCTTAAACCCAGGACCTCCTCCTGTTACTTCTGGCTGACTCAGAATCACAGGCAGCACAGAATCCACTGCTGCCTGGGAAAGATGCTGCTTTCACAGTACTCTTGAAGATACTCTGGGGGATGGGCACCAATACTAGTCCATGAGAAATACCCTAATCTGGGTTAGAGGACAAACCTGCTACTCAGTCACCAGCTTGTTGTCTTCTGCAGCTGTCACACCAAATGCAGAATTGAGTATTTGATGCAGAGCTATCGATACAGTGAAGCCCACCAGACTGAATAAAAATTTAGTGTCTGCCATTTACAGAACAAAAGAAGCCACTCTTTCCTAATGAACACCATTATCTGATGCTATCTAGTCAGGAGGTAGAGCCTGGGACCAAGGCAGAGGCTTCCATAGGTCCTTACCCAGTACCATTGCCAGGGTCCTCCAGAGAACATGGTGTTTCAGCCCCTAAGTGAGGTGTCTTCAGGCAGGAGCATAGATTGCTGTCAGGTGGACAAGGGTCTAAAAGGCATTCTGTGAATGGGAAAGTGGGGAGGGCTAGATGGGCAGGGAAGGGAGCTGAGCAGGCTGGTGGACTGAAGAGTAACATGGGTATTGAAGCTAAGCCTGGTAGGACACACCTGTGATCCCAGCAGTTGGTAGATGAAGAGAGACAAGGGATTGTTTCCAATTCTAATATCGTGAATGGTAGTGTGAAGCTTTGCCTTAAAACAAAACACTGAAACGAAGAGAGGAAATGAGAGAAAGAGGGGGTGGGGAGTAAATGTTAGAAGGTGAGTGGCATGGCTGCCTTGTCCCTGGAAGTATCTGCTGTGATCTGCTAGATAACTACCACAGAAGGTGAGAAAGTTCAATGATAATTAGGTCTCTGCATGGGGCTTGGAGGAATCCAGGAGAAGGCAGTTTAGGAGCATAGCCTGCCATAGGAGCTGGGAAGCTCTCTGAGAAGGACTCCTGGTGGGGTCTAGCACTATACCCAGCATATCCAGTCTGGTAACTGGTTTAGGCTCCCTGCAGATCCCAGTGGTGCTAGCACTGGGTATCACCAGACACTCCTTTCTGTCCCCTGTGCTGTTCATCCATGTAGCTCCTCCCTTACCCCCCAGCCATAACTTTTTCATGACTCCTTCCTCAAACCACTGAAGGCTGGGTGGTGTGAAGCCAGAGACAAGGCAACTAGTCCTTGAAGGAAGAGAAGCCCAGCTTCCCAGTAGCCCAGGTGTGAGCTTCCTGACTTAAACCAGGGCCATGTTCGGTGACCCAACCCCTCCATGTAGACCCTGGTAACTCACCATCTGACAGCGTGGTCCCCATATAGCTCAGCAGAATTAAAAGGCTCAGATTCAGGAATGACTGCTCTTGCTGGTGGCTCCCTTTGCCATGATCCTTCCTGACCCCTGCTGCTGTGGTGTGACTGGAGCTGCAGAGAGAATGGGAATTCTACAGTACCATCCACACTCCCCAACCCCCAGCACGCAGAGGACACAGCTCAGAGAATCCCTAAGAAAAGCCAGTCTGTGAATTCAGGACTCTCCTTGCTCTGGCCAGGCAGGTTACTTCCTAGTTCACCTTTTCATTGGTCTCAGGGAATCCCTCCAGGGCCCTGATGCTCTGATCATCCCTCCCAGGGACCAAGATCCATGTCACTCCAGGGTGCTTGGAGGTGGTGACAGGAAGCTGAATGATGAGGGCACTTTTTCATGGCTCCCACACCCCGGGGTCCCTTCATCTCACTCACCAGCAGCTGAGCCTTCAGAGTTCCTTGGTAACAGAGTAAAGCAACAGAGAATAAAGTTGGTGCCTTCACCTTGATCTGCTGCAGCCTGCCACCAGAGAGAGAGAAATTTATACCAGGCCAGTCTCTATCCAGTGAGATGTGATGCCTAAGCACACATTTCATTATCAATTTCATTTTTTCTTTGTTTTTGTACTTCTCTCAATCATGGAGGGAGGAATGCTGAGGACCCCAGCAGCAATGGCACAGTTGCATATTCATGTTGACTTTTGCATTATGCATTCTGAAATTTTATGACTTCTACTTACATGTAGGGTGACACTTGCATTCTTGTGTCTGCAGTAAACAGTGAGCTAGTGGGTCCTGCCCTCTGAGGGTTTGTTTACCACCCTTAGCTCCCTGACTTGTGCCCTTACTGGCTTCACGGTGCCACGAAAAGTAGGATTCTGTGGCTGAAGAGACTCTTAATCATTGCCCAAAAGGATGGAACTTTTCTTGTAGCTCTTCATATGCCTAGCATAAGCATAATGCCTCCTAGAAATTGTGCCTCCCTGGCTGGTCCCAGGTAGTAGACCAGGCTAGCCTTAAGCTCTTAGAGACAGGCATGCCTCTGGCTAGGAAAGGATTAAGTATGTTCCACATCCCGTAGTATTTGCTTTTTAGAATTGTCTTTCACTACATTATTTTAAAACCCATTTCTCTTGTTAGTCCTCATAATAGCAGAGGCTCCATATTTGGAAACTGAAGCCCTCCAAAGCCCTTTCCAAGCAAGGCAACTTGTTTACAAAGTAATAACAGGAAAGTGACTTTTGAATTAAGACTGAAGTAGGAAGCTGTCCTCCTTAAAAACTAGTTTTCTGTGCAACATACCTCATTTTCTAGTTAATCATTAACTTTCTACAGTCTGGAGCAGAGGGTCTCAGCCTGTTGGTCATGACCCCATTGGAGTGGTTTACATATCAGATATTAAATTCTAACCTAACAGTGGAAAAAAAACAGCTATAAAGTAGCAATGGAATAATTTTATGGTTGGGGGGTCACCACAACATGAGGATCTGTATTTAAGGGTCACAGCATTAGGAAGGCCGAGAACCTCTGCTCTAGAGCAGAGTGTGCTGTGTGTAGTGTGTTCACAGACTCAAGAAGCAGGACTTGATTTGGATTTTCAGATTTGAATGTCTGAAGCTCCCAGGTTACTCCAGAGAACCCGACATGACTTCTGAGTGATATGAGACATGATTGAAATTGATACTTTATAAATACAGCCCTGCCCTACTTCCTGCCCTTCTCATTGGTTGCAGACAGAAGTGTTAAGATCTGAAGTGGTTTTTCTGAGAAACACCTTCCTAAAGAAACAGAAGACATCTTAAAGCATTAGCAAAACTTTTGCCTGCTGCCACTTTGAGCCCTGAAGTAAGATCTCAGTGCATTACAGACAAGGTAGGGGCTGGAAATCAGCTAGCCTGTGTCCTCTGCAGAGTTGCCTCTTTAGCCTTGCTTCAAGAGGTGCCTTCTCTGTGAGACAAAGCCCTGCTGCCTTCATGGAAATATCATTTGCTGCTCTTAACTGCTTACCTCTGACAGCAGCACTCTCTTCAGAGGATGGGGGAGTGTCCTCACACTCAGGAAATAAGCAAACTTCCTGGGTTTAAGAAAGGGGAACTTAGAAGCTTCAGATGACCCTCCAAGGCTATGAGAAGGCTCTGGCCAAACCAGCTTCAGAGAAAATTCCAAACCTGTCCCTGCGGTTTCCGCTGTGCTGTTTCCGGAGTCACATGTTGAGGTGGACTTGGCAGTGACATAGCTGTTCGGAAGACATCCAAGCTCCTGTAAGTAACCTCTAACCGTATTCCTGTTAGCAACCCCAAAGAAAACTCAGTGGATCCCCAAGTTGGATGTTTGTGAAGTTGGTACTTTGAGCTGTCAAAAGTTCTATTTCTGGTGTGTGTGTGTGTGTGTGTGTGTGTGTTTGCACGTGCGTGTGCACACACGTGTGCATATCGCCTGCTCAAAACTCTGATACAATTCTATTTTTCAAAAGACACAGTTAGTTTGTATGATCACACGTCTTAGTTTTACTCTCAGCAGACAGAGTGGAAGAGTATGAGAGGCATTGTCTGAACAGCTCTTGACATCTGGTGTACGGATGCTGGCTTTTTTAAAAGATGCTCTGTGAATGTAGAGAAGAATGGGCATTAGAAAACCAGCCAAGAATCTGGCCAGCAGTCTGTGTGGAGAGGAGGTGCAGAACTCAGGAGGGAATCGGGAGTGGTGGTCTCAGGTCCTGCTTTGAAGCATGCCACTCAGAGGCCCATGTATTTGAAAACCAAACCTTCAGGAAGTGGCACTACTTAGA